>CM035807.1:49384292-49386792 GCA_020466095.1 Chlorops oryzae
AAGCTCGCAGCATATCACCCTCAATTTCCCCTTTTCCGCCCCCCGTGGATCCGCGCCTGCTCTACACCATTGTTCAACGTGTTTGAGAGCATCTCTCATCACATCTCTAATGGTGTTTAGGAACTTACCACTCACCATCAAAGCTACGTCATCCGCATACCCTATCGTATGTTTGCCTTTTGAGTCAAGCTTGTGTAGTAGGGAGTCAATTGTTATGTTCCATAGAGTTGGTGATAGAACACCTCCCTGTGGACATCCTCTGACTACCCTACCCCTTAGCTTGTGTCGTCCGTTTGGAAGTTCACTGCTCTCTGCCTTAGCATGAAGTCCACCCACTTGATAACAAGTGGGTTAACCCCCGCTTTTGGAGTGCAGCGCTCAACTTACCGAAGCCTATCTTGTCGAAGGCACCCTCAATGTCCATGGTTAGAGCCATTGATATGCCACCGGATTTTAGCTCCTTTTCTGCCGTCCTTACTACTTCGTGCAAGGCGGTTTCGGTAGATCTTCCAGCCCTGTCCGCATGCTGGCATCTACTCAGAGGACATGCTGTGAGAGCTGAATCCTCCAGATGAGCAGCCATCACCTTTTCCATAGCTTTCAGCATGAAAGACGTGAGGCTGATAGGTCTGAAAGATTTCGCAACAGTGTAGTCCTTTTTTCCAGGTTTTGGAAGGAATGTCACTTTCGACTCCCTCCAAGCCCTTGGAACATACCCAATAGCCAGGCCAGTCCTGAATATTTCCGTCAATCTATCCGCAAGTAGGTTACCTCCCCTTTGCAGAAGAGCAGGAAATATTCCGTCCGGCCCCGGCGACTTGAAAGGTGCGAATGCTGATAAAGCACTCTGCACCGCACTCGTTGTCACGAACCTTTCGGCTTCCGATTTGTCCCCACTGTTTGCCCCCTTCTTTGGAGACTCCCAGTGGTCATCCGATCGGAAGCTTCCAGGAAAATTGGTCTCCATGAGAATCTTTAGTGACTCTCCAATCGACTCTGTCATAGCTCCATCCTTTTTCTGGATTAAGCCAAGGCTAGAGATCGGATCTTTGGTTACCATCTTCTGCAATCTTCCTGCTTCAGTGGTATTATTTATGCTCGAGCAGAAATCCCGCCACGTTTCCCTTTTACGGTTACGCAACGCTTTCTTGAACTCTTGCTTTTTCGCCTTGTACATATCCCATGATGCGGAATCCATCCTTCTCATGTATCTGTTGAAGGCCTTTCTTGTCCCCTTCTTCATGGCTTCAAGCTCCTTATTCTACCACGGGACAGAGTTCTTTTCAGCTATGATGCTCTGGGGAAAAGCTCTTCTGAATGCTTCAGATATTACAGCGGTAAGTGCTGTTGTTTCTGATTCTACATTCCAGGAGGTTTTGAGTTTCCTCCGCGGTGACTGTAGCAGTAGTTCCCGTAACTCTGACACATATTTCCTATGGTCTGTGTTGTTGGGTATCCTTGCAAATCTGTTACTGCCTGAGTACTTGTGTGGAAAGAGTACCTCAAATCGAATGGCTCGATGATCGGACATTGTTGTCTAATCTGCGACCCGCCAGTTTTTAACTCTCTGCAGCATAGCATCGCTGTGAAGAGTTATATCAATCACTTCCGCCCTTCGTGCGTCTACGAAGGTCGGTTGTGTTCCCCTATTTGCAATTGTGAGATTGCACTTAACAACAAATTCGAGGAGAGACTCTCCTCTGTTGTTATTGTTACTGCTACCCCACACTGTATTGTGTGAGTTTGCTTCGCAACCCATGATGAGCTCCACTTCCCTATTGCTGCAGTACTCTGTCAGTCTCATCACCTCCTGGCTAGGAGGTAAGTCTGCAGAGTCATACGGCAGGTATACGCAAGCTATCAAAAACGACCTTTTGTCCTCACCCATCTTTACCACGGTAAGGTCTGGTAATCCCAGCTGCGGAATTTGGATACATGGTATCCCTTTCCTGGCAAAAATACAGGTCCTTTTAGAGCCAGTAAAGTGGTTTACTTCTTCACAAATACCTCGAGAGTGGAAATAGTGGTCTATAAAAAGGAAATAAAGAAGGGCGTCTTTGTGGGCGAAGCTATTACAAAGGTAGTAAACAATAAGGCCTATGTACCGATTTTAGAGGCAAACGAGTATGATGTGGAAATAAATTAAGATATCGAATTAGAATTCGAGGATGCAAACAGTTTTGAGGAGAACAAAAATTCAACCATTAATCATCTACGCTCATTTAAAGATAAGGATAACCGTTTAAAATTTTTAATGCACACGATTAAACTCAAAGACACACTTAATACAGAAGAGCTAAATTCTATGACAAGAATAGTTGAAGAATATTCGGATATTTTCCATTTGAAAGACGATAGTTTATCATATACAACAACTGTCCTAGAACATGAAATTTTCACAGAGCTGGGATACGCCCCGATAAATACAAGACAATATAGGTGCCAGAAGCGCGCAGAGAAAAAATTAATACACAAATAGATAAAATGTTGACTGACGATA
>CM035807.1:49389292-49432983 GCA_020466095.1 Chlorops oryzae
AAATTTTTCGCGTACTACCTCACATAGCGTCATGAAATATACCTTACGTCCTATTCTCATCCGTACCAAGTATGCACACCAAATTTCATCAAAATCGGTCCAGCCGTTTCGGAAGAGTTCGGTCTTAAGCATCGTGACACGAGAATTATATATATATATATATATATATATATATATATATATATTATATTCTAGTATTAAGATTTTTCACTTATTGTTAGTTCATAAGTTTTTTTTTTTTGAAGATACAATAATAATAATACGTGCAAAAAAAAAAAATAATCTGATCTGAGAATTTAACTGAGACTGAATCAATTTCTTCTGATTCTTCCGCTATTATTATTATTATTAGTGCGGATACCGCTTCGCTTTGGCTCCATTATTTTTCAATCATTTCTTCTGCCTCTCTAAGCAAGGACTCTATCTTTCTTCCAAATGCAGATGCTGCCTCATTTAAATTCTGTTCTGAAATTGCCAACTCCCTCCAAATTATTTCCAGTTTTCAACGTGGTAAACATTCCTTTTTTTATAAATTTGGCTAATTCGTCAATACTATTGAATTTAATTTGATTAGCTTTTATAAAAATTTTCCCTGCCATTCTCTGTTTAATGCAAAGTAGAATAGTCTTGGAGTCAACATTACTAAAAGCTTTCTTAACCAATTCTAAACCAGTAAAAAATTTCAAAACTTCTGCGCTCATGTCTGTATTATTGTTCTCTGCAAAATATGGTATCAATCGATTAACTTTGTCCATTACTTCATCTATTTGTGGTTGGTGCGTCATGTTGATCCTTATTGTTGGTAATTTTGGATTAGAGGATGTAGAAGAATTTTGTTCGTCTATTAAATTTTGATTTGTCGGAAGCACGAGAATGTCCATGTTCGTGCTAATTGTTTTGGTTCTGCGTACTGGGTTAGGGCTTGGTGAATTGGCAGTGTCACAAACGCTTTTTAGGGAGACTCTCAATCGTTTGACCTCCTGCTTAAAATTCTTAACTTGTTCCTCGCTTTCTTTTAACCGCGCTTTATCCTTTTCTACCGTTTGAGCTTATTCGTTTCCGACTGCTGTAGTTAATGACTCCCTTAATTCTTGATTATTATTTTCCGATTCTTCTATTAAATTCTATTGAATGTAAATTTGTTTTTGAAATTTTTGAACGCTCGTGTCAAACCCTGTATAGTATCTTCTAACAACTGAATCTTTTCTTCTGTGGCTTTTTCTGATGCGCTTACTTTATTTTTGACTTGATTGATAAGATAGGTAGCTTCTACAATCTTTGAAAATTGCCCTAGCACTGTGTGGTCTTTTATTAATTGTGAAATTTCTTTCGTTAAGTTAGCTTCTCGTACGAGTTCTCTTGCTTCTCTTAGAATAGTGTCCGAATCGTTTTCAAATAATTTTAATTTTTCTTTTGTAAGCCTAGTATGCTATGCATTTTAAAACTAATCTATAAGGTTAGTATGCTATGCAATCTAAATTGTGATTTTAAAAATTAATGTGGGAAACAAAAAAACAAAATAGTAAATAAGGTAATTTTGTTGAATTGTGGAAAAACTCTCTTATTAATAAAGAAAATTCTCCAACAATAAAGGAGTTTAAAGCTCAGGTGTGGGGTTATATCAGACCCAATTTTTCATAAAATGCTGCTTCGAGCCTCAAAACAGCAAATGTTAGATCTGTTAAAGGAAGTAAATGCCGAAATTCCATCTGGTGTCAATATTAGTCAACTACGTCGAATTTATTCTGAATATTATCCTTCTGGTAATGTTAACGAACTGAATCCTGAAGGAAGTAACAGTGTAGCAAATATGGAAATAAACGCCGCTAATCCTGCTGTAGATGAAGATTGTATTATTAATGCTCCTGACGATATTCCAGTTGATACTGCGGTTGAATATGACGCTGATGTCACTGATGAAAATGCTGCTAATGGCATTGGTCTACAAGGAGCAAACTCCGATGCCATAAACAAAGAAATTGAATATCTTAAGAAGCAACATGATCTATTGGAACTTCGTCGGAAAATCCAGTTGCTAGAGGGTAGTGTATCTAATTCAATTGAAACGAAAGCCGACTTCCGTGGTGTCGAATATGTTATTCCGAAATTTTCTGGTGATGATCCTTCACATGCTGTTCAACAATTTTTTCAGGATTTTGAAGAGATCATGCAACTTATGAATGCCGATAAATGTTTGAAATTGCTAAGTTTGCGTCAGTCACTTACTGGCACAGCCCGTGTTTTCCTTTCTACAACGCCGGCGCTAAGCTACGAAGATCTGAAACGTGGCTTAATTAAAGAGTTTGAGTTAACCGTAACTCGCCAAAGTGTTTACCGTATTTTGGATGGTCGCAAGTGGAAGAAAACCGAGGAATCACTGCATTGTTATGTATAAAGCATGCAAGCAATTGCCCGTCGGGCTGATGTGTCTGATGCTGAGTTGATTGATTTTATCATCAACGGTATAAGCAAATATGTGACAAATATCAATCTATTATTGCACGCACAAACGGTAGAAGAATTGAAATCACTAATTAATCGTTATGAAAATCGCTATTTGAATGTTTCCAATGCATTTTGCCGTGACGCCCAAGTAACTAAACCAAGAGTCGCTGCTACATTGAATATGCAAAGCACCAGTAAGCCAAGTGCTTGCTTCAATTGCTCGCAAACTGGACACATAAAGAAGAATTGTCCATACCCAATACGCCCAAATGGTTCTTGTTTCCGTTGCTGGCAGACAGGTCACGACTATCGCTCCTGCACTAATCCAAAAAAAGAACTAGCTACCATGAAGCCATCGAACCGCCAAGTCGCGAATGTTATTTCTCCCAGTGAGAAAGGCGAGGAGAAACTTTACGAGATAGTTGATGCCTTGAATTCGGTGAGTGTTACCTTTGATTTTCATTCGGTGGAAAATGCAAGCTCTATTCAATTATTTTCTCTTTTTGATACGGGTAGTCCGACTAATTTGATTAAACGCTCATATGTTCCCATCCACCTAATACAAACGCCGAATAATTCAGATTTTCGTGGAATTGGAGGACTAAAATTAAATGTAATTGGCAAAGTAACATGCCTTATACGATTTGGACGTCAAAAACACTTAGTAGAGTTAAATGTCTTGTCTGATGATGCTATGCTAGTCCCGCTTGTTTTAGGGCGCATTTTTTTTAAAAAATTCAATATACATTTGACAAGATTTAAAAGAGATCCTGTTTGTCTAAAATACTCGAAAAATAAGCTTGTTTTACTAAACAAAGAGAATAGCTCTTGCATTTAGATCCCAAATGATAGTTTAAAATTCCTGGAACAATACGACCTTCTAAAGCAAAATCCATTTGTGAGTTTGAGTGATAATGCCGATGTTTCGATGAATAAGACAGATCGGTTAAATAACATGGCATCTTGTGAGGAAACTGGCGATGTGATGCCTTTTGTTGGAAATGACAAAAACACTTGTAATTATGAATTGGATATTGATTGCATATTAGGTATGAAGTGTATTAATGAACTAAATGAACTGATTCAGAGTAATTATATTTCACCAAATAATGTAGAAATCACCCCCTATAAGTACGAAATGGAAATAAAACTGACGACTGATGTACCATTTCATTGTACTCCACGACGGCTCTCCTTTTCTGAAAAGGCAGCTGTTCAGAAAATTATAGACGAGCTACAACATAGTGATGTAATCCGCCCAAGCAATTCTCCTTACGCCTCTGCTATAGTATTAGTAAAAAAGAAAAATGGTCAATTACGTATGTGTATTGACTACCGTGGACTTAATAAAGGCACTGTACGTGATAATTACCCTCTACCTTTGATTGAAGATTGTCTAGAATATTTAGAAGGGAAAAACTATTTTAGTATATTAGATTTGAAGAATGGTTTCTACCAAGTGAGCATGTCTGAAAGCTCAATACCCTATACTGCTTTTGTTACACCAAATGGGCAATATGAATTTCTAAAAATGCCGTTTGGTTTGAAAAACGCCCCTGCGGTATTTCAAAGATTCATAAACAATATTTTTAGAGATTTAATCGATGACCGTAAAGTTATCATATACATGGATGATATGTTAATTGCGACTGCTAATTATGAAGAACACAAGGTATTACTTACCACAGTTTTGAATAGAATTGCATCAAGGAATCTGAAGTTGAACCTGTCCAAATGTAAATTCTGTTATAGAGCAATTGTGTATTTGGGATATTCTGTAACGCAAGCTGGTATATCGCCAAGTGAAGAGCATATTACTGCAGTAAAAAAATTTCCGATGCCTACTGATTTAAAGCAACTTCGCTCATGCCTTGGACTCTTTTCATATTTTCGAAGATTTGTACCTTCCTTCTCAACAGTTGCTAAGCCTCTGACCGATTTAACCAAAAAAGAAGTGAAGTTTAATTTTGATGAACGATGTGTTAAAGCATTTGATGAATTAAAAACTCGATTAATCAAAGCACCTGTTCTTGCTATATATAACCCTTCAAAAGAAACTGAACTACACTGTGATGCCAGTACAATCGGTTTTGGGGCAGTTTTAATGCAACGACAGACTGACGGAAAGCTTCATCCTATTTCTTACTTTTCAAAGACGACCACTGCTGCAGAAGCAAGATATCACAGTTTTGAGCTGGAGCCTTTAGCAATAATTTATGCCCTAAGAAGGTGGCGAGTTTACTTAGAAGGTATACCTTTTAATATAATAACAGATTGCAGTTCCTTAACGCTGACCTTAGATCGTAAGCACATAAACCCACGGATCGCACGATGGGCCCTTGAGTTGGAAAATTATAACTTTTCAATTCAACACCGCGGTGGCTCTTTGATGATTCACGCTGATGCTCTCAGTCGTTGTCAGGTTGCAGCATTAGTGAATCCAAGTGATGTTGATTTTCAGATTCAAATTGCCCAAGAGCGAGACATTACTATTAAAAAACTGCGTGCTCGGATGGAAGTTGAATCGGTGTATGGTTATGAATTAACTGATGGACTAGTGTTTAAAATCAAAAGTGATGGTCGGAAACTTTTATATGTTCCCCAAGAAATGGAAGATAACGTTATTAGATTAATTCACGAAAAACTCGGACATCAGTCTTTAGACAAATGCCGCAATAAAATAGCACAATGCTATTGGTTTCCCACAATGTCAGCCAAGTTTGAAAAATTCATTAGAAATTGTGTAAAATGCCTAATGTACGCCGTCCCAGTTCGCATTAACGAAAGAAATTTATTTAATATTCCAAAAGTTCCATTACCGTTCGACACTCTACATATTGACCATTTTGGCCCATTACCATCAATAAGGTCTAAACGTAAGCACATTCTTGTTATTGTTGATGCCTTTACTAAGTATTTTAAGCTATATCCGGTAAATTCGACCAGTACACGAGAAGTGAACGCCTCTTTAGAAAAATATTTCAGCTATTATAGTAGGCCAAGACGAATTATCTCTGATCGCGGTACTTGTTTTACTTCACTGGAGTTTGAAAGTTTTCTTTTGGAACGAAATATAAAGCACGTAAAAGTAGCCACTGCATCTCCTCAAGCAAATGGTCAGGCCGAACGAGTAAACAGAGTGATAAAGAGTATGTTAGGAAAACTAAGTGAACCAATTAATCATGCGGATTGGTCAAACAAGTTGTTAGAAGTCGAATATGCAATCAATAACTCAATGCATAACTCTACAAAGTGTATTCCCAGTGTCTTATTGTTATGTGCATCAAGTTAGCTTGCACTTTTTCGAATTTCCCGAAAAAAATTATTGTGCTGTAATGTGCCCAGTTTGTGCTATCATGTGCCGTTTCGAAAAAAAAATTCCTCAAGGGATGCCATTTTTATGAGGAGGTCCTTTTTTTTGGTGTCAAGTTAGCTTGCACTTTTTCGAATTTCCCAAAAAAAATTATTGTGCTGTAATGTGCCCAGTTTGTGCTATCATGTGCCGTTTTGAAAAAAAAAAATCCTCAAGGGATGCCAATTTTATGAGGAGGTCCTTTTTTTTGGTGTCAAGTTAGCTTGCACTTTTTCGAATTTCCCAAAAAAAATATTGTGCTGTAATGTGCCCAGTTTGTGCTATCATGTGCCGTTTCGAAAAAAAAAAAAAATCCTCAAGGGGTGCCATTTTTATGAGGAGGTCCTTTTTTTTTGGTGTCAAGTTAGCTTGCACTTTTTCGAATTTCGCCAAAAAAATTATTGTGCTGTAATGTGCCCAGCTTGTGCTATCATGTGCCGTTTCGAAAAAAAAAAATCCTCAAGGGGTGCCATTTTTATGAGGAGGTCCTTTTTTTTGGTGTCAAGTTAGCTTGCACTTTTTCGAATTTCCCAAAAAAAATTATTGTGCTGTAATGTGCCCAGCTTGTGCTATCATGTGCCGTTTCGAAAAAAAAAAATCCTCAAGGGGTGCCATTTTTATGAGGAGGTCCTTTTTTTGGTGTCAAGTTAGCTTGCACTTTTTCGAATTTCCCAAAAAAAATTATTGTGCTGTAATGTGCCCAGCTTGTGCTATCATGTGCCGTTTTGAAAAAAAAAAATCCTCAAGGGATGCCATTTTTATGAGGAGGTCCTTTTTTTGGTGTCAAGTTAGCTTGCACTTTTTCGAATTTCCCAAAAAAGTTATTGTGCTCTAATGTGCCCAGTTTGTGCTATCATGTGCCGTTTCGAAAAAAAAAACATTCCTCAAGGGATGCCATTTTTATGAGGAGGTCCTTTTTGTCGTGTCAAGTTAGCCGGTAATGAGTCTTAGCTCTAGGATGTTGCTAATCCACGAGCTGATTGTTGGGTCAATTCTTGCGGCAAGAGAGCTCCTTTGTTATGGCCTCTCTCGTAACATTATTGAAAAATGAAGTTCTGGCTAACTTGACACGAAAAAAAGGACCTCCTCATAAAATTGGCATCCCTTGAGGAATTTTTTTTTTTTCGAAACGGCACATGATAGCACAAACTCGGCACATGACAGCACAATATTTTTTTTTGGGAAATTCGAAAAAGTGCAAGCTAACTTGACACCAAAAAAAAGGACCTCCTCATAAAATTGGCATCCCTTGAGGATTTTTTTTTTTCAAAACGGCACATGATAGCACAAACTGGGCACATTACAGCACAATAATTTTTTTTGGGAAATTCGAAAAAGTGCAAGCTAACTTGACACCAAAAAAAGGACCTCCTCATAAAAATGGCATCCCTTGAGGATTTTTTTTTTTTCAAAACGGCACATGATAGCACAAACTGGGCACATTACAGCACAATAATTTTTTTTGGGAAATTCGAAAAAGTGCAAGCTAACTTGACACCAAAAAAAGGACCTCCTCATAAAAATGGCATCCCTTGAGGAATTTTTTTTTTTCGAAACGGCACATGATAGCACAAACTGGGCACATTACAGCACAATAATTTTTTTCGGGAAATTCGAAAAAGTGCAAGCTAACTTGATGCACATCTTATTGTTTGGTGTTGAACAACGAGGTCCATTAGTTGATGAATTATCTGAGTATTTACAAGAAAAGATAGGTGAAGAAAATATTATTGATATTCATCAACTACGATCCAATGCGGCAGCTTCCATTGAGCAAATGCAAGAGTACAGTGCAAATTATTTTTTAAGACATAGTACTAAATCAAAGAATTACTGCATTGGTGACTTTGTCGTGATACGAAATACTAATACAGTAGCTGGAAGTAATAACAAATTTATACCGAAGTATCGCGGCCCGTATGTTGTTCACAAGGTGTTAAATAATGACCGATATGTTTTAAGAGACATAGACAATTGTCAATTGACCCAACTACCGTATGATGGGGTTATAGAGGCAAACCGCATGAGGAAATGGTTGTTGCCTAGAGGGTCGTTGGGCGAAGGAAATGAGGTAACACAACCAGGTACTTAGTTTAAATAAATTAATGTAAAACCATCTTGAATTTGTTAAAGTGATCGAGGTCGATCAAAAATCAGGTTGGCCGAGGTAAGCCTAGTATGCTATGCATTCTAAAACTAATCTATAAGGTTAGTATGCTATGCAATCTAAATTGTGATTTTAAAAAATTAATGTGGGAAACAAAACAAAATAGGAAATAAGATAATTTTGTTGAATTGTGGAAAAACTCTCTTATTAATAAAGGAAATTCTCCAACAATAAAGGAGTTTAAACTTTTAATAATTCTATCTCTTTAGCTGGAGCAAATTTACTTTTTTTTAGCGAAGAAAGAAAAAAAATGTCTATCTAACGGGACTCAAGGTGAAAAAAAATTAATATGATGCACTCACCAGTTTCATTGTTCTGCTTCTTCCAATATTCTCGTCGTCTTTTTGTTTACTCTGCTTTTCTTTATTTTTCATTTTTTTTTGGGGGGGCTGCTACCGTTGTTTTTTTGTTAATTATTTTTACTCTGCTATTCTTTGTTTGTGCTTTTTTTTTTTTTTTTGGACTGCTACCGTTGAATTTTATTTCTTCCCATATACTTCCGTCCTGACATTAAGATTAAAAAAAAAAGTTTTTACACTTAAAATTTTCAAATATAAAAATCTTCTTTCGAAAAAACACCCTCAGAGTACGCTTAAAAACGTTACTCGATAATTATTTCCTCGTAATTATTTCCCAATCGTAAGCGCTTTTCCGATCACGGAGCTTAAAGGTTTGCTAATGCGGTTCTGATTTCACCAGCGTTTAAGACCAAATCAGGTTCCGTCTCAGCTTGACTCTTATGCTCAATGTCAAATCACACCAACGATTTTGGATAATTCTTTGAAAATCCTTACATTCGATTCGCATCCAACCGAAAGTCGATCGAATACCGGTTGCGCCAATTAATGTTGGGATATGGGGATTGAAGGGTACTGTGGTGAACGAATGACATATCAAAGCATAAAGAACAAACGCACTGAAGTCGCCGAACCTCACGCGGCGCAAAAGCATAATAAACAAATGTACTCAGAATGCCGAAGCTCACGCGGCGCATCATATTTCCAACTTGGTCCATTGCGCTTCGCTCAATGTTATGATCTCTATAAGCACAGTACAGTTTAAAGTCACTGAACCCCAAAAGTGCATAGCGTTTGGAATGCACTTGTTGATTCAATAAACAATACTTCGATGCATTTGGTGTGGTTAGATTCATTGACCACTTTTGCATGAAAATCGATATGTTGATTTATCGCCGAATTTCCCTTGCTTTGAATATTGCAGACGTAAGTTATTTTGTTTAAGAAACCTTTATTTAAGCATTTTTGTAAACATCCAAAATAGTATAAAAACGAAACATTTTGAATAAAGAAATCAGTCAGAACTTACACCTCAACCTGTTTTGACTTCATTATGACGCCGTGGCACTTAGGTAGGTACGCACGTCATACAATCCTATATTCCTTTTAAATAAAAGATATGATTGACAATGTTCAATCCTTTTATTTATAAAATGAAATCCTTATGTCTAACAGAAATATATGCGAATCCTAGCTCCTGACCATTTACTTCAAACTTCCCTATTCTAGATCTAAGCGTCGTGGCTTCGTGTTAGTACGTGCGCTTAGACGAGACTTCTGCTGGAACGATCACAATCAGTCTGCCTTTCCGTTGATCGAGACTCCGCTTTTATGCAGTGAAAGTGCTGACTTGGCTCTGTCGCAATAGTATTTTGATGTGATGCACTTTCTTCTTGTCACTATTGTTGATACACAGAACATTTAACCCAGTTATTAGGCACAGCACAATTGACCCAGTTTTTAAAGCTGAATTGCATTTCCGCGTTGCTGGTGTCGTTGTCTTTTATTGTTCCTTCTTTATTTCTGTCTCTGCGCTAAGTTGATCGTTGCTCGCTCATCGTCGGTCGCTGGGTATGATACTTGTTGTTGTTATTGTTGAGTATCGGATACCATGCCCAGTTGATGTGCTGACGCTTGTGTTACAACTAGGGATTCCAAAAAATGGCCAAAATGCCAATCCCGGGATTTCGGGATTCCAAAATTTCAATCCCGGGATCCCGGGATCGGTCCCGGGATTAGGAAGAATGCTTAAAACGAATAAATTTTTAAATTTTTTTATTTGAGCTATGTTTCACATTAACAATAATAAAAAAAAACAAAAACTTAATAACATTCCAGTTATTTGAAGCATAACAGCTGAATCAGTGATGTTAAATTGTTTTTCTGATATTCCCTACACAGCCCCAAAAAATCACTACTTTTTCCTTTGTTTACACAAATTTTTCCCTACAAAAATCCTTACGATTTTATTAACTTATATTTGCATTATCAAAGCTGAATTACAATAGTCTGGCGACTGCGCATTTTAATGGTTTAAAATACAAAAATCGATTTTCTCTCACAAATCAAATTATTTTCTAATCAGTTTTTTCGTTTACCACCAAACCCAGCTGTCAAAGTCGTGAGGGAATTGTACCTACATTTAACAACACTGCAGCTGATCGGAGATCATTCGGCTAACTGTGAGGCTACACAAGAGATAAATGATGGCACGCTACGTAAAACATGTAGTTATCGCATTTAATGTACTAAACGTACAAAAATAACCATCATATAGATTTTTATGTCCACTAACGTATTACACCCACTTGCAACGTTATATCTTAAAGCATTTTCATCTGATTATATTTCGATATTTCTACCTCGACAGTTAAAAATAATTGCAAAAATGTCCCGGGACTAACGAAGACTAATCCCGGGATTTTCGGGACTAGAAAACGTCCGGGATCCCGGGATCCCGGGATTGGAATCCCTAGTTACATTATTCAAACACTTCTGTGAGTTTTCAGAGGTGGAGCACGAGGGGACCTTAATATTGGAGTCAAGGCGTGACTCCCAACATCCCTCTCCCTTTGAAGAAAACCGCGACCTTAGCGATGAAAAACCCTCAGGATTGCTTGTGTTTGTGCCACGTGCCAGTTGCTTTATTTAGTGGCTACTGCTGTTTCGACTGCAAGTTGTTGTTAGGGGCTGTCCATTAATTACGTAAGGGCGATTATGACCATTTTCAACCTGTTTTGACTTCATGGCGATCCTTGCCAGTTAAAACAAAAAGTTGAATATTTTTTGAAAAATAGTAAGCTAGCCGCCGAAGGATTGTCTTTATACTTACGGGCTTTGCTCACACTATCACCGAAGCTAGCCGCTGAAGGATTGTCAATATATCCTTACGGGCTAAGCTCAGAGAATCACCAGAGTTAGTCGCTGAAGGATTGTCAATATATTCTTACGGACTAAGCTTAGAATATCACCAAAGCTAGCCGCTGAAGGATTGCCATTATATCCTTACGGGCTAAGCTGAGCTAATCACCACAGCTAGTCGCTAAAAAGCTCAAGAAAATCATTTAATCCTAATGGGAAAATCTAAAAATTATCACTGTGGCTCTGAAGAAAAGGAATAGCTACTGAGAGCTTTGATGACTCGTACACCAGCATGAAACCAACATTAACTGAGGCATTAATAGAAGACCCTACAGCTGGCCCCCGTCCTCTCAGCGTCAAGGATTATCAGGCGAGACAATTAGAGAAATCCCAAAGGAAGCTGAAGAAAAGGAAGCCAAATTGACAACTATACCCCAGCATAAACGTCCAAAAAGAAGAAGAGATGCCAAAATGAATTGCAAAGACTACGTGCAAACCTCATCAGGCAGGCTAAATCAACAAACAACCCAGAAACTTGGAAGAAGATAGGACGATTGGAAGAGCAGCTGAACAGATCGAAGACACTCACTCCTTTCTTGAGCTTCATTGCGTAATGCTACGCGTACGCATGTAAATTTGATTTTTTGAGATTTTTTCTTTCATATTTTATAAAAAATTTATTATTGGAAAAATAAATTTTTTAAACTAATGCATTTTTCTGTCTTTCATTATTGACAATTCTTTATTTCTTTGTATTATCTTGGTAGTACGATACTTATGATACGTTTTGTATAGTGTATGATATTAAATTAATGCTAGCTTATGTAAGACTAGGGATTCCAAAAAATGGCCAAAATGCCAATCCCGGGATTTCGGGATTCCAAAATTTCAATCCCCGGATCCCGGGATCGGTCCCGGGTTGGAGAATTAAAACGAAAATTTTTAAATTTTTTTATTTGAGTATGTTTACATAACAAAATAAAAAAAAAAACAAAAACTTAATAACATTCCAGTTATTTGAAGCAAACACTAATCAGTGATGTTAAATTGTTTTTTGATATTCCCTACACAGCCCCAAAAAATCACTACTTTTTCCTTTGTTTACAAATTTTTCCCTACAAAAATCCTTACGATTTTATTAACTTATATTTGCATTATCAAAGCTGAATTACAATAGTTACTGCGCATTTTAATGGTTTAAAATACAAAAATCGATTTTCTCTCACAAATCAAATTATTTTCTAATCAGTTTTTTCGTTTACCACCAAACCCAGCTGTCAAAGTCGTGGGGAATTGTACCTACATTTAACAACACTGCAGCTGATCGGAGATCATTCGGCAACTGGAGGCTACAAGAATAAATGATGGAGCTACAAAAAGTAGTTATGCATTTAAGTAAAACGTAAAAAATAACCATTATAGATTTTTATGTCCACAACTATTACACCCATTGAATTATTCTTAAACATTTTCATCTGATTATATTTGATATTTTACTCACAGTTAAAAATAATTCAAAAATTCCCGGGACTAAGAAATAATCCCGATTTTCGGGACTAAAAACGTCGGGATCCCGGGATCCCGGGATTGGAATCCCGTTACAAATCAACATTCGGGTTTTCGAGGTGGACACAGGGGACCTTAATATTGGAGTCAAGGGTGACCCAACATCCTCCTTGAGAAAACCCACCTTAGCGAGAAAAACCCCAGGATTCTTTTTGGCACGCCAGTTGCTTTATTTGTGGCTACTGCGTTTGCTGAATTGTTGTTAGGGGCTGTCCTTAATTACGTAAGGGCGTTATGCCTTTTCAACCTGTTTTGACTTAGGCGATCCTTGCCATTAAAAGAATTAATGAATTTTTGAAAAATGTATAGCCCCAAGGATTTCTTTAACTTAGGGTTTGCTAACATACGAAGCTAGCCGCTGAAGGATTGTCAATTATCCTTACGGGCTAAGCTCAGAAATCACCAGAGTTAGTCGCTGAAGGATTGTCAATATATTCTTACGGACTAAGCTTAGAATATCACCAAAGCTAGCCGCTGAAGGATTGCCATTATATCCTTACGGGCTAAGCTGACTAATCACAAGCTAGCGCTAAAAAGCCAAAAAATCTTTAACCTAAGGGAAAACTAAAAATTATCACTGTGGCTGAAAAAAGGAATACACTGAGAGCTTTGAGATCGTACACCAGATGAAACCACTTAACTGAGCATAATGAAGACCCTAAGCTGGCCCCCGTCCTCTCAGCGCAAGGATTCAGGCGAGCAATTAGAGAAATCCCAAAGGAGCGAAGAAAAGGAAGCCAAATGAAACTATCCCCAGCAAAATCCAAAAAAGAAAGTGCCAAAAGAATTGCAAAGACTACTGCAAACCCATAGCGGCAAATCAACAAACCCAAAATTGAAGAAGGCAAATAGCAGCAGGCAAACACAAAAACAAACTTGAAATTTAATGGATTGGAAGCGCTAAACCAGGTCTAAAGACCTAAATTTATTTTTAGATTTAACTTTCAAATTAACGAATTATTGGTAAAAAAAAATTTTTTTAGAGTTTTTTCTTCATAAATTAAAAAAAAATTTTTTTTCTTTATAAATAAAATGATAAGTATTTTTCGTTAAATAAAGTTTTAAAAGTTTTTTCTTTTTAAAATTTAAATTAAAAATGATAAACTGGTATTCCAAAAAATGGCAAAATCCAATCCGGATTTCGGGTTCCAAAATTTAACCCGGATCCCGGGATCGGCCGGGATTAGGAAGAATGCTTAAAACGAATAAATTTTTAAATTCTTTTTCGGGATTTTTCACGGATTAAAAAATATAAAACAAAAATTAATAAATTCCAGTTATTTGAAGTTAAACTGAATCAGTGATTTAAATTGTTTTTCTGTATTCCCTACCAGTCCCAAAAAATCACATTTTTCTTGTTACACAAATTTTTTCCTAAATCCTTAGCTCTTTAAACATTATATTTTTTCAAAGCTGAATTACAATTCGCGACTGCATTTTAATGGTTTAAAATACAAAAACATTTTTCCAAAAATCAAATTTTTCTAATCAGTTTTATTGTTTACCAAACCCAATGTCAATTCGTGCGGACTTGTACCTTATTTTAACAAACTGCAGTATCGTATCTCCTCAACAGTGAGGCTACAAGAGATAAATGATGGCACCTACGAAAACGTAGTTTCGGTTTAATTGACTAAACGTACAAAAATAACCAATGAGATTTTTATCCCTAACGTATTACACCCATTGCAACTTATAGTACTTAAAGCATTTTCATTGATTTATTTCGATATTTACCTACATTAAAAATAATCAAAAATTGTCCCGGGTAACGAAACTAACGGGATTTTCGGGACTAAAACTCGGATCCCGGGATCCGGTTGGAATCCCTATTACAACATTCAAACATTCTGTGAGTTTTCGAGGTGGAAGCGGAGGGGACCTTGATATTGGACAAGGGACTCCCAACACCCCTGCTTTGAAAACCGCGACCTTAGCGACTTAAAACCTAGTGGTTTTGTGCCACGTGCCAGTTGCTTATTTAGTGGCACTCGTTTGACAACTTCTGTTGGGTGTCCATTATACGTAAGGGCGTTATGACCTGTTTACCTGTTTTGACTTCATGGCGATCCTTGCGTTCAAAAAAATTGATTTTTTGAAAAATAGTTTACCGTGAGGATTCTTTACTTACGGTTAGCAAATATCACCTAATTGACCGTGTAAGGTTGCAAGTAACCTTACGGGCTAAGCTCAAGAATCACCAAGTTCGCTGAAGGATGTCATATATCTTACGGGCTAAGCTTCAGAATATCACCAAAGCTAGCCGCTGAAGGATTGCCATTATATCCTTACGGGCTAAGCTGAGCTAATCACCACAGCTAGTCGCTAAAAAGCTCAAGAAAATCATTTAATCCTAATGGGAAAATCTAAAAATTATCACTGTGGCTCTGAAGAAAAGGAATAGCTACTGAGAGCTTTGATGACTCGTACACCAGCATGAAACCAACATTAACTGAGGCATTAATAGAAGACCCTACAGCTGGCCCCCGTCCTCTCAGCGTCAAGGAATATCAGGCGAGACAATTAGAGAAATCCCAAAGGAAGCTGAAGAAAAGGAAGCCAAATTGACAACTATACCCCAGCATAAACGTCCAAAAAGAAGAAGAGATGCCAAAATGAATTGCAAAGACTACGTGCAAACCTCATCAGGCAGGCTAAATCAACAAACAACCCAGAAACTTGGAAGAAGATAGGACGATTGGAAGAGCAGCTGAAAACCAAGAGTGCTGAATAGCACCTTGCAACTTCACTTTACATTGGAACTGGCAAGACGCGTATAACGCGGTCACTCCAATGAGGTAAAAAAAAAATTTTTTTTTTTGAGTTTTTCTACTTTCATAAATTAAAAAAAAAAATTTTTTTTGCGGTAAAAATAAAATTTTCTTCTAAGCATTTTTCTGCTTCAATAAACTTGAAAAAAAAAATTTTTTTCTTTGTATAAAATCATAATGGAGTACGAAATAATTATATAACGGTTTTGCACTGAAGGAAACAAATTTTTAAAATTTAATGTAAGACTAGATAGAGACTAGGGATTCCAAAAAATGGCCAAAATGCCAATCCCGGGATTTCGGGATTCCAAAATTTCAATCCCCGGATCCCGGGATCGGTCCCGGGATTAGGAAGAATGCTTAAAACGAATAAATTTTTAAATTTTTTTATTTGAGCTATGTTTCACATTAACAATAATAAAAAAAAAAACAAAAACTTAATAACATTCCAGTTATTTGAAGCATAACAGCTGAATCAGTGATGTTAAATTGTTTTTCTGATATTCCCTACACAGCCCCAAAAAATCACTACTTTTTCCTTTGCTTACACAAATTTTTCCCTACAAAAATCCTTACGATTTTATTAACTTATATTTGCATTATCAAAGCTGAATTACAATAGTCTGGCGACTGCGCATTTTAATGGTTTAAAATACAAAAATCGATTTTCTCTCACAAATCAAATTATTTTCTAATCAGTTTTTTCGTTTACCACCAAACCCAGCTGTCAAAGTCGTGAGGGAATTGTACCTACATTTAACAACACTGCAGCTGATCGGAGATCATTCGGCTAACTGTGAGGCTACACAAGAGATAAATGATGGCACGCTACGTAAAACATGTAGTTATCGCATTTAATGTACTAAACGTACAAAAATAACCATCGTATAGATTTTTATGTCCACTAACGTATTACACCCACTTGCAACGTTATATCTTAAAGCATTTTCATCTGATTATATTTCGATATTTCTACCTCGACAGTTAAAAATAATTGCAAAAATGTCCCGGGACTAACGAAGACTAATCCCGGGATTTTCGGGACTAGAAAACGTCCGGGATCCCGGGATCCCGGGATTGGAATCCCTAATAGAGACGTAGATGCAACTTTACACGAAGCTACCCTCGATTCCATTCAAATAATAAATAGAGAATTAGAACGACAAGGTATCATATCAATGTATGTTGAAGTATCAGCAAAAACAGTTCGTGAATAAATACCGTTAAAAAAAAATAATAATAATAAATAAATAAAATAAAAGAAACGTTATCTTTGAAATTTTTTGTAAATCTACGAATTCTCACTATGGGCGGCCAAAAATCTAAAATTCAGGATCCCAAAGCAAACGTTATAAACGAATTAGAAGTATCAACGAACATAATAAATCTTGAACCAATAGAATATGGTTTGTACATTTTAACAGTCATTTCCTGTGTGGAATTAGCAATGAAAATATAAACATTGCATAACAAATCAATTAAAAAGAAGTATGTTAGTAAAGATAATGACTTAGGCAAAATATAAATTATCTTGGGTAATGGAAAGATGGACACAGATAAATAATTTTTTAGAAGCGGAAAAACGGAATTTTATTCGAATTAGCAAACGCTTAAATAGAAACAGATATATAAGACCAGGTACAGTTCAAAAACATTTGCAAACGTTGATTGAAATTTTTAACTCCATAAGAGCTACAATCCGTGCCAAATACGAAAAATTCACTAAGGAACATAAAGATTTAGCTTTAGTAATTTTTTTGGAATTAAGAGACAAGCTTTTAAAAATACAAGCAAGGTACGACATTGAGCTTGAAATTTCTCATAATATTAGAGTCCCAGCAGAAGTTGATTTGAGTTCCTTAGACCAGGACTCCACAAAGTTTCAATCAGAATCTGACAATTACGAAGGCGCAACAAATTTTTTAAACCTTCTGTTTGACGATAATCCATCAACACAAATAAAAATGTCACAAGCGGATTTTATAAGACTAGCAGCCTCAATACTGAGCGATTTTGATGGGCGTCCTCAAAATTTACAAGCATTCCTTGACTCTTTGCAATTACTGAAAACAGTAGTCGGAGGACACAAAGAGGTAGCTGTTAATTTAATAAAAACTAAATTGAAAGGAGATTCAACAAGATTAATAACTAACGAAGCGACAATAGATGAAATAAAAATTAAATTACAATCAAAATGTAAAGGAGAATCCACTAAAGCTTTAAAAGAAAAAATTAAAAATATTAAAGAAGAAAAGAAAACCGCCACGGATTTTCACACAGAAATACGAGAACTGACTAAGCAATTAGAAAATGCTTACATCACAGACGGTTTAACTTCCGAATTAGCATCCACATATTCGGCACAGGTAGCGGTGGATGCATTTAAATCAAATTCCTTGAACCCTGAAGTAAGACTTGCTATGAAAAGCGGAGAGTTCAGCAGTGTCAAAGGCGCTGTTGCAAAATTCATGGAGGCTAGTAATTACGCTTCCAATCACTGAAGTAACATCATGTTCTATAACAGAAGACAGTATAGAAATTTTAATAAATACAATAATCGTGGAAGTAACTATATTGGTGGACGCGGCAACCACAATCGTGGAAATTTGCGAGGCCGAGGTCGTTCCTATCCAAATATGAATTATGGAAATTATAATAATTTTAATAACAGAAACAACTTCAGGGGAAGAAATAGAGGCAACACCACGAATCAACCCAGTAGGAATGTTAGGTCATTGAATACCGAACAAACGGCGGAAAACCTGCAAACTCCACAACAAAATTAAATAGCGCAACAAAAACTCTTTACACATTTCATCTGCATCTCAATAGTTATATTTCTGCAAAAATTCTTTTGAACAACACCATTAACACCTTTTTAATTGATACCGGAGCAGACATATCTGTCTTTAAAATTGATTCAATAGATATTTCCTGTAGAACACAAATAAATACCTTCCAAAAACTAACACTAAACGGAATAGGACAAGGTTCAATAAGTACAATAGGCACAATAACCACAGATCTAATATGCGAAGACCTATTAATTAAACATGAATTTCACATTGTAAAAGATAACTTTCCAATCCCATGCACGGGCATACTCGGTTTAGATTTCCCTAAAAAATACAACTGTATTATAGACTACCAGCCAGATCAAGACTGGCTTGTATTAAGACCAACAGACTACCATGAAGATTTGGCCATCCCTATGCGAAATTCACCCAATATAAATTCATTAACAGTGCCCGCAAGAGCGGAAGTAATTCGGTTAATTAACATCAATCAAAATGATAATAATATTTTCATTCCTCAACAATAAATCCATCCAGGCGTATTTGTGGCCAATACAATCGCAAATAAGTCACAAACATTTGTTAGAACAATCAATACGAACAATCAAAATATAACAATCAAACTAAATAAATTGCGAAAAAATTTCCCACTATTTGCATATGAAAATCTGAATAAATTATGTGCAGAATATATAGACATTTTCGCGTTAGAAACAGAAAAAATTACAACCAATAATTTCTGTTTCGATTTATAATGAAAATCATATTTGTATATTTAGATATTTAATTGCATACATATTTGTGTATATATGTATCTGTTATGTTAAATAACTTTCGACATTTGAATAAAGTCATATTATTTTGTTCAATACTGTAAATTCCAAGTTGCGAAAGTTAAAACAAAAGAAATGAACGTAATTCAAAACTTCAATGATTCTCACGCTTGTCTGCGAGCGTTGCACTTCTTGCAACATAAGCAAATAAATATTTAAACGTTTATTTTGATCAAAGTGTCGTTGCACTTCTTGCAACATAAGCAAATAAATATTAAGACATTTATTTTGATCAAATTATCAATATTCCAAAATCAGCAATAATTGACTTAGCATTTACATAGCGAATAAGAAATTGTATAAATACTAAGTTCTCAATCAATAAAATATGAGTTAAATGCAATCGTTTGACTTATCACTATCGTAGCACTGGTTCAAGTACCTGGGCTCTAACCAAAATCAATTTAGTTCTGGTTTATGTACCTGAACTATAACGAAGTAGTATCAAAATATTCATTGGTGACCCTCGACTCAGACACGCAGTCTGAAAATCATCGATACAACTATATTCCAATTGAAGGACGATATCCTAGAGAAGGAAGAAGGACGAAAATCTAAATCACCATCTAAAGTGACGAAGACATACTCAGAATGGAGAAGCTATTAAAAGATCAGGCAGAGCTGGGGTCTGAAATTCAGCGAATTGTAACCAATTTCAAAAAGGACTCGGCAGTTCGAAAAACAGAGAAGTACTACGAAGAGCGAATTAAAAGGTTACAGGAGCTACTCAACGATTTTAAAAAAAATTATAAAGAGATCAAGAGTATTCCTGATCAACCGAGAACGGCTTCATACTTCGAGGAGGATTATTTCTTCCAGATTGAAACCTTAGCTACAAAGTATATGGTGCTGTTCAATGAAGAAATGCTGGCGCTGGAACCTAAAACACTACAAAAGAAGGCAACGGCAGAGCAAACTCCGAATCAAATTGAGAAACAAACGACGCATCAAGCTGAGGTAACCACAAAACTCAGTAAAAGACAAGCAGCTATGATGACGTCATTAACAAATCTACTGAGAGGCATTGATCGTGTCTCAGAAGAGCCAAATATGAAGGCCTTCTGCGAAATCAACAAATTACAAATCAACAAGTTATGGGAGCTCATAGAAGATATACATTTTGAAATTTGGTCTGAAGATCTATACGACGAATCGAAATTTTCCAGCCTCAAAAATGAAGTCCATGACGCACTGATAAAATTGACTGCGATGGCTGATGGTGAAGCGGTGACTAGCACAACATCGACCTCAGCCATGCTTCCAAAAATAACAATTCCAAAGTTTGATGGGAATTACTTGAAATGGGCGCAGTTCAAAAACATGTTCGAGGAGATGGTTCTACGGCAGAATATACCTGATGTCCAGAAGATGTGGCATTTGAAATCAAATGTTACTGGAGAGGCAGAAAGGATAATTCGCCATTTTGCACTCACGCAAGAAAATTTCAAAGCAGCGTGGAATAGTTTGGAAAACCGCTACAATAACAAAAACGCCTTGACAGCAGCAATCGTTCAGCGTATAATTCAGCTGAAACCTGTATCCGCAGATGCTCGATCAATCAGAGACTTTCATGACACAATACACGAAGGTCTATCAGCACTCACCAATATGCACATTCCCACTGACAATTGGGATCCACTTCTTTTACACATTCTGATTCAGAAGCTGGACCGACAGAGTCACATTATCTATGAACAATCGCTAAACAACCCCAGAGAGCTTCAATCAATAAAGGATTTTCTGATATTTCTACAAAATCGATTCCAAGCGTTGGAGGCGTTAGGTGCTAAGCCCGCCAAACAAGGAGGACAACTTGTATCTGCAGCAACAACGTCAAAGGGAAAATGCAGCTACTGCAGCAGTGAAGAGCATGTTATTTACTACTGCACAAAGTTCTTGAAGCTTAAGACTGCTGAACGCTTGAATTGGGTGCAAAAGCAGCAGCTATGTGTGAACTGTCTTAAGAGTGGACACAAAACGAAGGCATGCACTATACGTAACTGCAGCAAATGTGACAAGAAACATAATTCACTTGTACACTTGGAGAAATCATCAACAGAGAAAAAGGATTCAAAGGAGTCAACAGAGGACACTTCAAAGAGGGAAATTGCACCAGACACTTCTTCACCAGTATCTTTAGCAGCAGCAAGAAACAGTCGTGCCCGGAAGGGATATATATTGTTAGCAACAGCTAAGGTCCAAATCGTAGCTAGAAATGGGCACAAGGGAGTGTTCAGAGCTTTATTGGACTCTGGATCGCAGGTCAACATAATATCAGAGCGTGTACTCAAAAAATTGTCAATTCCATCAAAACAAACAGCGGTGAACATCGAAGGAATTGGCGCTAGAACGAAAACTAGCACCAAGAGAGTCAATGTGCTACTTAAATCTAATCGAAGTAATTATTCGGCAGACTTGGAAGCTCTCGTATTGCCTACCATCATTCCCATTCAGCCATCTCAAATGTTAGTTCCATCAAAATATGCAATACCAGAAGATATCCCACTGGCAGACCCAACCTTTAACAGACCAGGCCACATCGATGTACTTTTGGGAGCAGAATTGTACTTCGATCTGATGAAACCTGGCAAAATCCATCAAATCGGGTTACCAACCTTGCAAGATACCGAACTTGGATGGATAGTTGGAGGAATAGTGGAACCAGACGGCGAAAATGGGTCAGTGTGTGCAATATTTACCGACGAAGAAGAACATGTTGACGATATTGTGAAGCAATTTTGGGAGCTCGACAACCCTGAAGAAGTAACACATATCCAATCTCCAAGTGAACAGCGATATGAAGCGCATTTTTTGCAAACAACCACTAGAAACAATCACGGAAGGTTTGTAGTGAAACTCCCACTAACCGACAGTCCATCGTCCCTAGGAGAATCAAAGGCTATGGCAATTCGACGATTTGTGGCGCTGGAGAAAAGACTTGAAACTCAGCATGAGGTGAAATTACAATATGCAGAATTCATGAGACAGTATGAGCAACTCGGTCATATGTCACAAATACAAGATGCTGATATACAGCATCCACACTATTTTATCCCACACCACTGTGTGTTGAAACCAGAAAGCACAACAACAAAATTGCGAGTGGTATTTGACGCATCTGCGAAGACATCATCTGGACTCTCGCTCAATAATTTAATGTACAAAGGCCCAATCGTCCAAAGTGATCAACGAGCTATTCTTCTGAGATTCAGACTACCTAAATTCGTTTTTAAAACGGACGTCGAGAAAATGTATCGCCAGATATTATTGGCTACATCCGACCAAATGTTACAACTCATCGTATGGCGAAGCAACAAAAAGGACAATATAAAAATATTCAAGCTTAACACAGTCACCTACGGCACGACCGCAGCACCATATCTTGCGACCAAATGCTTGCAGCAACTAGCAGAGAAGAACATGGAAAAATACCCCCTTAGTGCACGTGTACTTCGAGATGACTTTTACGTGGATGTTGGCATAAGCGGTTCTGACAGACTACACACTGCAATTGAAATGCAGGAGCAACTTACTGAATTATTAGCAAGTGCAGGATTCAAGCTGAAAAAATGGTGCGCCAATAACCATCAACTACTGAACGGCATTCCGGAGGAGGATCAAGAAGTCGTGCTAGATTTTGAGGGATTTGCAACCAAAACGCTTGGTCTAACATGGGCTCCTAAATCAGATGTTATATGCATTAAAACCGAACTTTTGGAAAATAGAGCAATTACGAAGCGAACAGTTACGTCAGATCTGGCCAAAATATTCGATCCATTGGGCCTGGTCGGCCCAGTTGTTGTTACAGCGAAAATCTTTATACAGCAGCTGTGGCAGACAGAGCTATCCTGGGATGAAGAGTTGCCAGAGCCCCATAGAAGCACTTGGATATCATTTAGACGTGGACTCAATAGTCTCAACGAGTTTAAAATTCCACGGCACATGTTTGATAAACAAGTTAAAATCTCAAGTCAACTACACACCTTCGTTGACGCGTCAGAAAAGGCGTATGGAGCTGCTGTATACCTGCGGTCAAAGCTTCAAGATGGGCGAATAATCGTACGACTGCTTTGTGCAAAATCAAGGATTGCACCAATGAAAACCCAATCACTTCCTCGGCTGGAGCTCTGCGCTGCCCTATTAGGAGCGGAACTAACACGGAGAGTAAAAGGCGATTTACAAATAACCGACCAACCAACATTTCTCTGGACTGACTCTGAGATTGTCCTATCTTGGATAAATACGTCAAGTGCTCTCTACAACACATTTGTAGCCAACAAAATTTCTAAAATTAATGAGATAACAGTGCCAGAACAGTGGAGGTACGTTAACACCAAGGAAAATCCAGCAGATGTCATTTCCAGAGGAATTAAACCAGAGAAACTTGCTCAATGTGCAATCTGGTTTTATGGTCCTATATTCTTAGCCGCACGCCAGTCGGAATGGAACACACCATATATTCCACAACTAGCATCGACGACACAAGTTGAAAAAAAGCGACAAAATATTATCAGCACGGTAGCAGCAGACGTGCAATCACTTGACGAAATGGTCTATCACATTAATCATCGAAACTCATTTCGAACACTACAACGAGTGATTGGATATGTTTTGAGATTCATAAAGAATACGAGAACCATACAAATAATGAGAAAACACGAAAAAACACTCCATCCATCAGAAATGGATGATGCTCTAGCTACAATTCTGAAAACAATACAGGCTACTGATTTCAAGAAAGAACGAAATCAACTTAAAACTAACAAATGCATCGAAAAGGGCAGTCCACTGAGTAGTTTAACACCTTTTTTGGACGACAATGGCGTGATGAGAGCGACAGGAAGGCTAGAAAATTCTTCACTCCCATATGAAACGAAGCATCCAGCAATTCTTCCATACAACGATCCTTTGGTAAAATTATTGGTAAAAATGACACACGAAGACACCAATCATTGTGGCCCACAAGCGCTCCTTGCTGTCCTTCGATCGAGATTTTGGATAACACTGCTCAACAATAAAATTGCCTTTGACTTGAAACCAATTTTTTTTTGTAGTATTTGTTTCGCTGAATCTCAATATATGCGAAAAATTTGAAAGTTAGCTCGCGTTTTTTAAATATCCGCTAAGAAAGGTTTTGCGAATTTTTGTCAATATTTTTTAGTCGTAGCCCCATTATCGTTCGACCGTTTCAAAAAAACTTTAATTTATATGAAAGAAGAGTAAAAATACAACATATTCTTCATACATATGAATGAAATCGGTTCAACAGTTTAGGCGCTATAGGTCGATAAAGGCGAGAATTTTATGAAATTTTTAACAATTTTGTACAAAAACTTGATTTCAAACCCATATAATTTCCGAAAAAGATCCGTTATTCAAGTTCAGGCTATCTTAAGTAAAGTAGTGGAATTCTAAGAGCATTTCAAGACCACGAAAAAAAAAATTCGATGGGTGGTTCATATTTAAATTGGATTTTTAGAAAAAATGAGACGACTTTTTTTACGCCAAAAAATATGCCACAATTATTTTTGATTTCTGTCTTTAAGTTATATTTATTTAAAAAAAAATCTGTGGCATATTTTCCGGCGTAAAAAAAGTCGTCTCATTTTTTCTAAAAATCCAATTTAAATATGAACCACCCATCGAATTTTTTTTTTCGTGGTCTTGAAATGCTCTTAGAATTCCACTACTTTACTTAAAATAGCCTGAACTTGAATACCGGATCTTTTTCGGAAATTATATGGGTTTGAAATCAAGTTTTTGTACAAAATTGTTAAAAATTTCATAAAATTCTCGCCTTTATCGACCTATAGCGCCTAAACTGTTGAACCGATTTCATCCATATGTATGAAAAATATGTTGTATTTTTACTCTTCTTTCATATAAATTAAAGTTTTTTTGAAACGGTCGAACGATAATGGGGCTACGACTAAAAAATATTGACAAAAATTCGCAAAACCTTTCTTAGCGGATACTTAAAAAACGCGAGCTAACTTTCAAATTTTTCGCATATATTGAGATTCAGCGAAACAAATACTACAAAAAAAAATTGGTTTCAAGTCAAAGGCACGCAAAAAGTTCGATTTTGTTGTGCAGTGTAATTAAAGGGAAAACAATGACACGAAGTATTGTTCAGAGATGTGTTAGATGTACGAAAGCCCGTCCACACCTGTTTAAGCAGATCATGGGGAACCTACCAGCTGACCGTGTAACACCTGCACGGCCATTCATTGCGTCAGGAGTCGATTACTTCGGACCTGTGACCATCCATTACAAAATTAGAGGTAAAAAGCCGACAAAGGCATATGTAGCAGTGTTTTGTTGCTTTGCAACTAAGGCAGTACACTTAGAACTAGTGTCCGATCTTACAACCGATGCATTCATCGGCGCTTTAAAGCGATTCATCAGCAGGCGAGGACGCTGCCAAACACTATATTGTGACAACGCCACTAATTTTACTGGAGCAAGGAACAAATTGATCGAGCTACAGGAAGCTATATATGCTGACAAAGCCCGAACCAGCATCCAAAGGGCTTGCACAGACAAAGGAATTGAATTTAAATTTATTCCCCCGAGAGCCCCACACTTTGGAGGGCTCTGGGAGGCAGCCGTAAAATCCACCAAAGAATTACTTGTACGGAGTGTAGCAACAGCTGAGCTGACGTATGAAGAGCTAGAGACGGTAATAGTTGAGATCGAAGGAATGCTGAACTCGCGTCCATTGACGCCGCTCTCATCAGATCCAAATGATCCTACAGCGTTAACACCAGGGCACTTTTTAGTCGGCGAACCTTTGACGTCACAGGTTGACTCAAGAGCACCTACGTCACAAACTTCGCTAGGAAAACGTTGGGAAATGGTATCAAAAATTAAACATGAATTTTGGAAGCAATGGAGTACAGCATATCTCACGGACTTGCAATCTCGAGCAAAATGGAATAAACATGCACCAAACGTCACAGAAGGGACAATGGTGATACTAAAGGACGACTCTAGGCCCATTTTAAAATGGCCACTGGGAATCATTAATCGCACATTCCCAGGCAGTGACAATTTTGTACGAGTAGTCGATGTCAAAACTGCAAACGGCGTTAAACGGCGACCAATTCATACTCTGGCACCCTTGTTTCCACATGATGACGATACTGCAAAATGGGATGTTTTAAAAAGGCAAAACGATACAGAATTACCACATGAAGCATCACCAAGGAAAAGAAGACAAGTTTCATACAGCTCATTGATGACTACAATCCTTTTATCGGTTCTACTGCTGCCACTAGTCTTTGCATCGCCTATACAAATCACACAGTTCGCAGAAAAACCAGGAATTTACTTTGAAGACATTGGAACCACAAAATTAGCCACTGCTCAATGGACGTTTGTAGTATACTACGACCTCAATCCAATGTGGACAGATATCACAACATTGAAAACAGGAATAGCCACTTTGAAAGGACTTTGTGCCAAACCACCCCCTGACGCATCCTGCACGTCACTTATCCATCATTTTGAACATATATTGAGTACACTTGTGCAAGAAGAAAGGCTTTTGACATCAAAACGGTACAAAAGAGCGGCGCTGGATATAGTGGGCAACATGGCGAACGCTCTATTTGGCGTATTAGATTCCAATTATGCGGATGATATGTCAAAAACGATCGAACGCGTCAAACAAAATGAAGATCATTTGCTGAATCTACTCAGAAACCAAACTTCGGTAATTGATTCCACGCTAAACATAATCAAGACAGACGAGAAAGCCACAGCAGCCCATTTTCAGCAACTACAAAACATTATTACCGAGGACAGGAACCACATTGAGAATGAGACAACGCTACTGCGGCGCTCACATCAGCTAATTGCTTTAGTGACCCAACTTTCCATGGTCATGACTGCTCTTCAACAAACACAATCAGAGCTAAAACACGCATTAACCCAAGCGAACAATGGACATATAAGTCCACTAATCTTAACACCGCAACAACTCAGACAAGAATTACAAATCGTTAAAGCACATCTTCCTATTACACGATCACTACCGACAAACAACGATAAATTGTTGGAATTTTACAAAATTATGACCGTACACACAGCTATTACCGCAAAACACCTCATTTTCGTGTTAACTTTACCACTAGTGGATCAACAAACGTACTCTCTCGTTAAATTAACTTCAATTCCAGTTAAAATTAACAACAGCATCATAGCAATCAACCCGAAGATTGATTTTCTGGCCATAAACGATCATCACGACCAATACGCAGTACTAACCAAAGAAGAGTTTGCCACATGCACAACTATTGATGATGATCTGCACATATGTCCGAATCAGCAACTACGATATGGTATGCAATACCCTGCGTTTGATTGTGTAATTCAGCTCCTAAATAACAAAACGGCAGTAAATTGTGAAATATTCGAAAATTACGATAACATTACCCTTACCTCGTTGTACCACACAAATACCTGGATTTTTGTGACAGCCACTATGGTTGAACTCTCTGCAGTATGCGGAACCGAAATCTCCCGCATCACCATTGCCGGATCTGGGATCCTTAAGATCGACTCAAAATGCGTTCTTAAAAATAACATCATTACACTCCATGGCCAAGAGGAGCGGACGAACCAACACACATTGTCATATGCATCATTTGGAAGTATACCCAATACGTTTGAAGAATCTACAAAAATTAAAACACTGAACTTTGACAAAATCACAAATCAACTAGCAGGCCTCACACAACTCCAGCATCAACTCAAAATTTCAGACTTGCCTGCGCAAGTGTTGGCTGCAAAAAGGCACAGCTACACTGTGAGCTACGCAGCTCTGGCAAGCGTGATTCTATTGTTTATATTATACATACTTTGGAAAAGCACCATTGCCTGCACAAGACAGAATTCCAACTCACGAGATATACCACAGCCGGCCCCTCGTCAGCAAAACTCATTCAGCGTTATCGAAACATAATTTGATTTTGAGTTGAGCTCGCCAGCTCAACGGGCAGGAGAATGTTTAGATTTATAATGAAAATCATATTTGTATATTTAGATATTTAATTGCATACATATTTGTGTATATATGTATCTGTTATGTTAAATAACTTTCGACATTTGAATAAAGTCATATTATTTTGTTCAATACTGTAAATTCCAAGTTGCGAAAGTTAAAACAAAAGAAATGAACGTAATTCAAAACTTCAATGATTCTCACGCTTGTCTGCGAGCGTTGCACTTCTTGCAACATAAGCAAATAAATATTTAAACGTTTATTTTGATCAAAGTGTCGTTGCACTTCTTGCAACATAAGCAAATAAATATTAAGACATTTATTTTGATCAAATTATCAATATTCCAAAATCAGCAATAATTGACTTAGCATTTACATAGCGAATAAGAAATTGTATAAATACTAAGTTCTCAATCAATAAAATATGAGTTAAATGCAATCGTTTGACTTATCACTATCGTAGCACTGGTTCAAGTACCTGGGCTCTAACCAAAATCAATTTAGTTCTGGTTTATGTACCTGAACTATAACGAAGTAGTATCAAAATATTCTACAGGAAATTTTATCGCATGCCGCATTCACATAAAAAAGAAATTGTAAAACAGATTGATAAACTTATAAAAGATGAAATAATACAACCATCCACATCAGAATATAATAGTCCAATTTTATTGGTACAGAAAAAATCTCTTCCCGGAAGCAATACTAAGAGATGGAGGTTAGTCGTTGACTACAGAGAAATTAATAAAAGATTAGCGGCTGACAAATTCCCACTACCAAGAATAGACGATATTCTTGATCAACTAGGCAGAGCTAAATTTTTTTCATGTTTGGATCTTACATCCGGTTTTCACCAGATCGAACTCGATAGCGCGTCAAGAAATATAACATCATTTTCAACAGATAATGGAAGTTACCAGTTCAAACGATTGCCTTACGGTCTCAAAATCGGGCCAAACTCATTCCAAAGAATGATGACTTTGGCATATGCGGGCTTATCACCCGCACAAGCATTTCTTTATATGGACGATTTGGTGGTGTTGGGATGTTCAGAAAAGCACATGCTCAGGAATTTACGTGACGTTTTTGAAAATTGCCGAAAATATAATTTGAAATTGCATCCCGAAAAGTGTTTATTCTTTAACAGAGAAGGCGCTTATTTAGGGCATAAATGTACTGACAAGGGTATTTTGCCCGACGAAAGCAAATATGACACCATATTAAACTATCCTACCCCCAAAAAGGCAGACGAAGTAAAAAGATTCTTCGCATTTTGCAATTATTACAGAAGATTTATAGAAAATTTCGCTAAGTATTCAAGCATTCTAACACGATTATACAGAAAAAATGTACCTTTTGAGTGGACAGATGAATGTAAACAATCATTTCAGTATTTAAAAAATTCATTACTACAACCACAAATATTACAATACCCCAATTTTAATAGAAATTTTTATATCACAACAGACGCAAGCGGATTTGCCCGCGGAGCGGTGCTAACACAGCAGTATGATGATAAACAATTACCCATAGCGTGTGCATCACGCTCATTTACAAAGGGTGAATGTAATAAATCGACAATAGAAAAAGAATTAGCCGCAATACATTGGGCAATAAATTACTTTCGACCATACATATATGGCAAGAGATTTTTCATAAAAACAGACCATCGATTAGATTTAGAAGAGTATGACTTTGTGGTGGAGTATAAAGCAGGAAAGGAAAACTATGTAGCGGATGCGCTATCCCGAATAGATATTAATGATTTTAAGAAAATGACACAAAATATTGGGACAAAAATCTCAGTAATCACTAGATCAAAAAGCAAAAAAGAGACTAAAAAGGAAAGCGAAAATTTAAGTGTTAAGGAAGAAAAGCACAAAATGTATGAAGCGCTATACAAATATGAAGTAAAAAGACATGTCCAGCTCATCTTCACCCCACCAAAACTAGTTTTTAGAAAAAAAGAAAGAAGATTAGTAGCTTTATTTATATTGATGACCTTTTTGTTAATGAAAAAGTTGACTTAGGCCAACTCTTTTCTAGGCTTAACGCAAAAGCCGATAAGTAAGGCATCAAAAAATTACAAATTTCCATGGAAGATAAATTATTTGAATATATAAACATAGATGAATTTAAAAAAAAGGGCAATAATACACTTAAGTAACTGATCATTGCAATACCTCCCAGAATTAATCATATTACGGACAAAGAATCCATACAAAAGATACTTAGAAAATTCCACGATGATCCTGTTAATGGCGGCCACCCAGGTATCAATCGAACAAGTAATAAAATAAAACAATATTACCAATGGAAAATCGTCACAAGACATTAAAAAATACGTTAAACAATGCATACACTGCAACAAAAGCAAAATAGTGAAGCATAATAGAGACCCCATGACAATTACTGACACTCCTATTAAACCTTTCGAAATAGTACAGATTGACACAATAGGACCATTACCAACATCAGAAAATGGGAATGAATACGCTATTACAATTCTATGCGATTTATCAAAATATCTGGTTACAATTCCAGTAGCTAGCAAACATGCTAAAACAATAGCAAAGGGAATTTTTGATAATTTCATCCTCACTTTTGGTCAAGTTAACTCAATTATTACCGATATGGGAACGGAATATAAAAATTCAGTATTTGAAGAATTATGCAAAGTATAGAATATCGAACATCGAACGTCGACACCGTATCATTATCAAACGTTAGGCTCAGTAGAACGTTTACATCGAACGTTTAACGAATACGTACGTACTTATATATCAGTAGAAAAAGCTGATTGGGATGAGTGGTTGAAATATTTCACTTATTGTTTTAACACAACCACATCTACAGCACATGGCTACTGCCCGTTCGAATTAGTTTTCGGTAAAAAACCACCCAAGTATGAATTTCTAGCACATACAACAATTGAGCCAATCTACAATCATGAGGCATATAATAAGGAAGTTAAATTTAGACTCCAAATAGCACAAGAAAGAGCTCACAGAATATTGCAACAAAGCAAGCTAAATACAAAAAATTATTATGATAAAAGTGTAAATAGTATAAACATAAATATAGGAGATTTAGTTTTGGTTAAGGATGACACTGGTCATAAATTCGACAATGCATACAGGGGCCCTTATAGTGTTGAAAAGATAGATGATAGAAATAATTTTCATTGAAAATGTAATAATAAAACTATAATTATACATAAGAATAGACTTAAGCTATTCAATAAAGAATAAAAGCAAATAAACCAAAAAAAATTTATATATATACTTATATATAATAATAAAGATACAAGATACACATGCCTATATACACATATTTCAAATTGTGAAACCTTAGAATGATCACACAGTTGTGAAATCATTCTTTTAAAGGAAGGGAGGTGTGGTGAACGAATGACACATCAAAGCATAAAGAACAAATGCACTGAAGTCGCCGAACCTCACGCGGCGCAAAAGCATAATAAACAAATGTACTCAGAATGCCGAAGCTCACGCGGCGCATCATATTTCCAACTTGGTTCGTTGCGCTTCGCTCAAGTCTTATGATCTCTATAAGCACAGTACAGTTTAAAGTCACTGAACCCCAAAAAAGCATAGCGTTTGGAATGCACTTGTTGATTCAATAAACAATACTTCGATGCATTTGGTGTGGTTAGATTCATTGATCACTTTTGCATGAAAATCGATATGTTCATTTATCGCCGAACTTCCCTTGCTTTGAATATTGCAGACGTAAGTTATTTTGTTTAAGAAACCTTTACTTAAGCATTTTTGTAAACATCCAAAATAGTATAAAAACGAAACATTTTGAATAAAGAAATCAGTCAGAACTTACACCTCAACCTGTTTTGACTTCATTATGACGCCGTGGCACTTAGGTAGGTATGCACGTCATACAATCCTATATTCCTTTTAAATAAAAGACAAGATTGACAATGTTCAATCCTTTCATTTATAAAATGAAATCCTTATGTCTAACAGAAATATATGCGAATCCTAGCTCCTGACCTTTTACTTCAAACTTCCCTATTCTAGATCTAAGCGTCGTGGCTTCGTGTTAGTACGTGCGCTTAGACGAGACTTCTGCTGGAACGGTCACAATCAGTATGCCTTTCCGTTGATCGAGACTCCGCTTTTATGCAGTGAAAGTGCTGACTTGGCTCTGTCGCAATAGTATTTTGATGTGATGCACTTTCTTCTTCTCACTATTGTTGATACACAGAACATTTGACCCAGTTATTAGGCACAGCACAATTGACCCAGTTATTAAAGCTGAATTGCATTTCCGCGTTGCTGGTGTCGTTGTCTTTTATTGTTCTTTCTTTATTTTTGTCTCTCCGCTAAGTTGATCGTTGCTCGCTCATCGTCGGTCGCTGGGTATGATACTTGTTGTTGTTATTGTTGAGTATCGGATACCATGCCCAGTTGATGTGCTGACGCTTGTGTTACAACATTCTAACACTTCTGTGAGTTTTCAGAGGTGGAGCAGGAGGCGACCTTAATGTTGGAGTCAAGGCGTGACTCCCAACATCCCTCTCCCTTTGAAGAAAACCGCGACCTTAGCGATGAAAAACCCTCAGGATTGCTTGTGTTTGTGCCAGTTGCTTTATTTAGTGGCTACTGCTGTTTCGACTGCAAATTGTTGTTAGGGGCTGTCCATTTATTACGTAAGGGCGATTATGACCATTTTTGGACCCCCCGCTCCCCCCATGTAAGCACAAATAAGAATTTTCAAACTCCTCCCCTCCCCTTCTTACGTAAGATAACCCAAATTATTTTTTTAAATATGCTCTTTGGGTTTAGTAAACTGAAAACAGTTCAATTGTAAATTTATTTAATGAAAAAACTTTCAATTTTAACTGTTGCGAGCCAATAGCACTGTAAATCAAATTATATTACAAAAAGAAAAAGTGGAAAAAAAGATATGTTCAGAAAATAACAGTCTTTAAATTAGATAAAATAACAAAAAAAAATTTTACACGAGAATATTTTCACACACCAGAATATTACGTAAAAATTTTTAAGACCCGCCCTCTCCCCCATATAAGTGAGCGTAAGATTTTTCGAACCCCCACCTCCCCTTTTATGCTTACGTAATTAATGGACAGCCCCTTAGCATAACTTCGATTTGGTCGATGCGGTTATCTCGGTTCATCCGCATGAATACATAATTTGCGTCGACTGTGTAACTTTCAACGCTGCAAGTCCGATTCGGCCTTGTACTTAGCCTTGAAGACACAGCTCCATCGGTGCAATATTTCAGTCCGGGAATCATTGTTGGCTCCCTTCTCTCCCCTTCTTAAAGAAGTCGGTTATCTGTATTGGTGAGTTGATGTCGAAATAATGGTGTTTGTTGTTTATGGTTGAGTTGTGTTGAAGTTTTTATCTTAACGGGGCTGTAGTGGCGAAGAAGATAGGCAATTTTGCACTGTTTTTGTTGAAGAAAGGCAATTTTGATACTTTTGCCTGTTGTTGCTGGAGACTTGTTGTTGACGAAAGGCATTTTGATACTTTTGTCTGTTGTTCCTGGAGACATGTTGTTCACTAAAGGCAATTTTGATACTTTTGCCTGTTGTTGCTGGATAATTGTCGACGAAAGGCACGTTCTTTGTTACTTATTTTATTCTTTTATATAAATCCGTCTTAGATACTTCGAAACATATACATAGATATTGTCGTTTTTAAATCACTTATTTCTTTAATTCTTTATTCTACACTTTATCATAAATAAGAACTTAATATTATAATAATTATTTATCCATAACTTCGTTTTTCTCTTAATTTCTATCGACTTATTTTCTACCCCTCACCATAAGATATTTTCGTTACATTATTTATATATTTGTTCTTATAAATTTGATTTTCTCTTAATTTCTATCTGACTTAGTTTTTATCCCTCACCATAAGATATTTTCGGTACATAATTGTTCATATTTTTACATAAAACTTTGTTAAAAAAATGGTTATTTTTTATATTTCTTGCATAGATTGATTGCAAATATATTTTTTTCGCTGATTTTGATACAGAAATTTCTTTTATTCAATGTTATCTTTATTTTGATCCTTTGATTTTTCTTTTTTCTTTACTTAGGCAACTCATTATTTTAAATAAGATTCGTTTTTCTGTATTTGTTATTTCGGCTATATTGCTTAAATTTTGTTGTTGCCAATCTTTGATGACTTCCCCCAACAACTCTCTTGATAAATTTAGAGGTTCATGTTCAAACATATTTTCGTTTGGGTTATATTCAATTTTTTTCTCTATGCAGCAAAATAAGCTGAGTGCAAACTTTAAAATGAACAACCCGCAATCTGTTTAAGCTGCATTGAGCGCGCTAGATATTGCAGTTATTTGCTTGTCTGAAAAGGCTATCAGCTGCGATGGAATCTTAAATGTGTCAATACGTGTAGAAATAATATTTGCGAGTTAGAAGCACAGTCTATATGAATACGCATGCACTCAGCCCAGTAGACGAAAAAATTGTTAGCATAACAAATAAAGTTTAAGAAGCTACCAAGTGCATGAAACCCAAGAAATCATTGAGCCCTAAAAGTCCGTGGTATGATAGTGGATGTAACAATACTCGCAGAAATATGTTCTTGTTATTAAAAAAGCTCCTTCAATATCATACAAGAATATTTAGACAGCGGTACCAGGAAATTAAGCGTTAATATATCTGCCTATAAATTGTGACTGAAATCCTGGATCCCTTTGTAGACGCCCCTTTGATATATATGAACTCAGGTTAATTCTCAAAAATGGACCCCAGGTGTTCCTTTGAATTTCCAACCAGTGAAAACACGAAAACGCATTTTTTTAAAGATTGGAAAAACTAGGAAAAGATGTTTTGCCTAAGTGATGGTTCAAATGCATTGCGTGTATGGCTTCGGTTATAGCGCGGGAGCTAGCATGCGTTTTAACCTCATCATAAGCGGAGCATTTGAAATGTATCTTAAAATAGGGAGTTTTACTCATACATCACATAAATTGTTTACTGCCACCTCACAGAGCGATTTGTTTTTCTACCAATTTGCTCAGATTTGTACTCGATATTAGCACTGGTATCATCTATGTATATGCACTTACGATTTTCTAATTAGGAGCAGTCTGCGTTGACTGCGTTAGATGGTTATTACTGTTTTCACGATCGCATTTTAAGTCTTTGGTCTATCTCTCTCGCTTTTTACAATAGAACTGCCTACAAAGACCCAAGACGCGAAACTTACAAATTCGTTTGACGCCGTTTAAAGTTTTTATTTACCTTGCTTTGTTGTTTAAGCATGTAAAATTTTCTGATTCGCCTAATTACTCTATCTATGTGAATCTTTAACTGGCAAAAATTTTTGTCTGCCTTACTTCTTATGTTTTAAGCTTTGCTTTTACTTACGCTTTGTAGCTTGACCACAAAAGTGCCTGATGGCTTCTGGATGTCAATTTCTAAGCAATCTTTTGCAGCTGGCATTGAAATAGTTGTGTCATGGTTTTTTTGAAGAAAGCTAATTTCTAATTTCACAAGGAATGAACGCAACAAGCTGGAGATCTGAAAATGTGGTGTTTTTACTAATTTTTTTAACACATTAAAATATGCTCCTGATGTATATTCATAAGCTTCTGAATTATTTGGATTACAATATATGATACTGGAGAGATTTCAACACACAACATGTGTTTTTGAGCATGTGCATCTGATAAATTTGTTCCCCAGTCAGAAACTTTGGATGTAAAGTTACATGAAAAAGAGGAAGAATTTTGTCTAATAGGAGTTTCAGTGGATATATCCGAATCCGATTTTTAACTTTAACAGAAACCAATCCTTGCCCTAACATTTGGAATTTTAAATGGATTTTGATGACACACACTTGGATCAAACTTTAATGGAGAGGTGGCGCTTGACCTTGCTAAAAGGCGAGAGAGAATTATCCTTTCCGCATTGCTTCTGAAATGAGCTTTCTGTATTTGAGTTTGAATGGATTTTTCATTAGTTAATATATGTCTGTTGTTGTGCTTATGCCACGTTTTTCCAATTTATCTGAAAAGACAAGTTGAGCATCAAAATGAAAATATTTAGTTAACTTCAAATTTTACGTACCCGCTGTAAGGCTAAAAGTACTCCACATTTTATTATTATTCTTTGGCCCAGACCCATTTCATATTGATAATAAATTGACATGTCTGATTCCATCTGCACCCTCTAAGAAAAACGACAAGGCGTACCCCTGGCGAAGTTATTTTCTCATATAAGACTACGTAAACGTGCCGCTTTTGCGGTAAGAAAACGTGCCGTAAACGTTAAGATTGGCGTAAGAAAATTAGACAAATGAAAGTAGTCATTTGAATGTATTGGTGCTACGCTATGGCGTGAAAAAAGCGGTGTTGTGATTATTAGGGGGATGTATCAGTCTGGCTCCTCCAGACTAATACCCAGACCTAATTATCCCTTTTAAATAATACTCCGGACACAGTGAATTCATTTAAGTCCTTTTATTAATTTACTTATTATTTTAATTTACAATGATCCTACTCTAGCTCCTAATTGACTCGAAAGGACTTCCCTAATTCCCTGTCTAACACTTAAGTCTACGCTCCGCTGTCGTGGCCCTTGGGTGAGTACGTGCACCGGAGTTGAGACTTTGAATACTAAATCAAGAGTCCCCTTGTCGATGTTGATTCTTCCGTTTTATATGGAGAAAGTGCTTAGGCTGCACTTTCTCGCCAAATCTGGAACACTTCCGCAAATGACGAACTGCTGTTGTGCAATCGCCTATTGCCCAATTTCGCTTTTCTCCATAGCTTCGTATAATAGCTGGTGCTGACGTAGTCGTTGTTCTCATTACCGCTGACCTACTTCTGCGTTCCAGTTCTAGTTCTGCTTTGGTGACGATATTGTGTCATTGTCTTCGATCGTTGCATTTCTTTTGTTTGTTTCTGTCTGTTATTCGCTGTTCTTGCGAAAACGATTGACTGCTTGATTCACGCTGGTCGTACAGTGAGTACACGAATGTTGTAACTCACAACAGCGGTACGATCATGTACCGCTAAAGAGGTACTCTTCAGTAACGCTGAAGTGGTACGAATAGTTAAGGCGTAAGTGGTACGTTTCAATAACGCTTAAGTGGTACGTTCCAGTAACATCAAAATGTACTGCTTCTGAGCTGATTCCCTAGCGAAACAAAATAATTTTTTTTTCATTGTTTTATACGTCATGTAAGTTTAAGATATATTAGATAGGAACATTCAGTTCTTGTGCATATATATATCTTAAAACAAAAAAGTAATCTAAGTTTTTTTGCTAGTTTCTGCTGGTGGTCCTTTGCATACTGGAACCACTTTTTGGCTACTGCAATAAAATCGTTGGCCCTCGCGCTAGGAAATTTTTCCATTGTACATTCTACATTTAAGAAGAAATCAGACGCAATGATTACAAATTCCACGTCGACAATTCCAAACTGTTTACCTTGCATTATTTTCATAATCGCGAAATTATTTACTGGTATGTTTGAATTTTGACCAAAGCAGAAAAAGTTACATGCTGCTTCGTCTGTTAGGACTGTTTTCAGGCAAGACCGAACGTATTTCTCCAAGGATATGTCTGATATTAAAATTAATATCCCTGTCTGAATAAAAAAGGTAAGATAATTTGCTATTTTGATCTCAAAAATATAGACTCCATAATTTTCATACCAAAGCATTTTCACCGTCTTCTGTCTTCACGTCTTCCTCCAATTCTAGACAAGACTCTGCGGTAGATCGTGGAATATGAAGTGAAACATTTGATTTAGTTTTGTCTATGTTGTTGGTGCAAATATTTTTCAGAGCTTCAATATCTCGTCGCATGCATTTGTTCTCCCGCCGTATATATTTCACTTCTTTCAGAGTAGCTTTTAAGAGGTCGTTGTTTTGTTTTAAAATATAATTTATGGATAATATTGGTTGTGTTTGCAATTGAGAGGAGCCGCTTTCATTCGAGTCCGAATACTGTTGTTCTGTGTTCTCCACTGTTATCGAAGTATTTGTGTTCTGCTGTCCTGTTGTCAAAAGTTTACTTTTGTTCTGCTGTGCTGTCACAGGTGTACGAATGTATGTGTGTTTTATCTCATGTAGTAAGATTATAGCAGTTTTCAATGTCGTTGTCATCAGTATATAGTGGATCTGAAAGTTCTGAAATTAAAAAAAAAAACGTATTTATAGTGGTGTTTAATTTTATATAAGAATTATATTAAGGCATTGAGTTTCCTCGTCACTTGCAGTAGCCATTATCTAAAATGAGAGATCTGGTTGCTATAAATGTTGTAATGGTATATATACACAAATTTGTTTTAATTGTAATTTAACCACTTTATTTTTAATTTCACTGATTACGAAGGTATTTAAATGTTCACATAGTATTTCTTCACTACATGAAAATATAAGAAGTGTAGACGATGGTAAAGGTGACGTAAAAAAGCCTTTTAAATTTAATAGAAATTGTCCTTTCAAAATATCATTATTAAACTCAATTATTTTTAAAACTTTCTGATTAACAATGCAGTAATTATTTGGATATGTAGAACTAACATTGAAAATTACGCTATACATTAGCTCCGCTTTTGCCTCTTGCAAGAAACCTCTTTCTCTAAGTCTTTTTATGACTTGTTGCATAGGTAAATACGGTTTTTTAAACATCTTTTTCATTTTTTGCATGAAATTTTCAAACTTGTATGAGTCTAGGTGCCCAAATGCCTTCACATCGTCAGCTAAATGCAATAAACTATGTACGTTGTACGACAAATTTTCTGTTCCATACAACTCAGCAAATTCTTCCAGTGATTCCGTGATGAGCACAGAAGCACAGTTATTATTGGTGTGACAGTCTTCCGGATGGCTAAGGATACGGACGGCACATACTGTATAAATATCGGAGGCAGTTTTCTTGCACCATATTCTCCAATCGGATGGCTTTTGAGTGGGCCCATCGCCAGCAAAACCATCGAAGCGTTTACGACGCACGTCTCCTCCGAAGGCATTCACGAGTTACTTCACGAGTTGCTCAAATCATTCCGGGAACAAAAGGAATTTCCCAATACTCCACCCGCTGCCACGGTGGATCTCTATGGCGAAGAAGTTCATCACCAAACGACGTATCGCATCCAAGACTCTATCAATCAAGATACGCTCCACGAGCTGCTCCAGTCTATTTCGGGGCGAGAAGTTATCGTTCGTTGGAACGCTTTTACTGGCTGGATCCTTTACAGCCAGAACGCTCATTCTGCAGTTTCTTCGATTACGATACATCAGCTTGTTTCAAATGTTCTCAAGCCTTTTGATCCAGGAGGAGGGCTCTCCGCTGTCATTACGGGAGCGGAGGTGCCACTGACGTCACCTTCGCTTTCTGATACGCTCTGTGTATCATCATCAGAGCGTCACCGCTCACCGTCGCTCTAACATTCTCGCAACATCCCCCCTCCCCCTTTTCTTTGTTTATTATTGACCATCTGCTCACTAATATACTTCAACGTCTTTTCTGCCCCAAACAAGCAACTGGGGCTGGCTCCTCGACCAGGAATTTGTGCAGGAGGTGCGCAGCCAGGAGCAGGAAATACTAATTGCGTAGCGCAAGGCGGGCAGTATGTCCGTTTTTCGACGTAGCCAATCGTCGACAGACAAAACAAACAGAAAACCGATCAACATTAAGAACCTTAAATTCGCGTCGCGCAACCGCCGACAAACATAAAACAAGGAGAGAACCAATCCACCGTCCTCAGCATCATATACAGGTACGTTTGCCTTTATTGTCCCTGACACCAACATTTGGCGATCCTGCCAGGAGCCTGGAATCAGCTCCGGTGGACCAATCCTTCAGGAAAGGTGGAAAAAATCCGACACGTGCACCGCGCCTCTGACCTTCAAACGCCCTGCTGCATTTTCAAGGGCACCGACGATCAAAGCGCGTGCAGCAGATCACGTAATAGAAGCGTGGACGATCCCTTTCCCTTCGACTTCAGCATTTTACATTGCTAACGTACCTGTTGCTATTTGGCGTGAACGGTGGTTTTTTGTGCAAGGCAAATAGAGTGACAACAACAAAAATTAGCCAGGCGACTCCCAGTCTAATTGTCGTTTCCTCGTTCCCCTCAGTTGAGACCGAAGAGAGGGAGTCGGCCGCCTAGCGAATGGATTTTTACTTTTTCGGTTCTCTGAAAGTCTTCGCGAATCGGTTTTCTTTCTTTTTTTACTCCTTTTTCGTTGGAATCTCGTTCGAACTTCAATCAAAGAAGACACGACTTCGTACATATGTCAACCTCCCTCAGTGTTCAACGTGTAGATATGTATATGCACACATCCATACTTATTGCGTAGGTCAGTTTCCTCATCGGGTGCCGTTTGCAATCATTCGTGTTCAGCAGTAGCGAGCGCACATCGAACATCGAACATCACCGATCGAGCGTGCATTCTTGAGACAAGGGCTATAAGAATTGCGAGGCGTGTTTGTATGTCGGCTCAGTTGTTGTGATGGTCTGTAACGTCTCTGTGCATATAAGCGTACAACATCACATAAATATATGCTGCGATGCGCTCTTCTAACAGTTTGTGCATGACATTGTTATGATTTAAATTTGAAATTCATATACAGAAATTTTTGGCGACAAATAAACATACTCGAATCTGGAATTTATTGCGATTTTCTTTAACATATTGAAATGATTTGATTTCTCATCATACAGTTTGGGGTTGCAGGAGGAGTGCGGGGTGTTGCGAAGGTGAAGGTGTATATTTGCAGTGCGCTACGACAGGCATTGACCGAAAATTTGGTCAACCTCGACTCTTACGGAGTCGAAAAAATTACATCGATTGCGAAAACTGAATTCTAAATTTTTAACGATTTATGCAGCTGATTGTGATCCAGTGACTTCGACGGAGTCGCTGTTGGAGCATGTGACGGATGACATCAAAACCGCTTGGCAACGCGTCCACAATGCCTTCAGTGTAGCTTGTGAAAGAGGTGAATGGGGTGTTGGAGTCGTCGCACGTACTCGGATAGCTTTGAACGAATGCCAACAACTGCAAGTTATAGCCCGGGCACAACTCAGCAATATGCTATGCGAAAAAAGACATGCTCCTCCAACGCAATCGTGTTCTTCACATCAAGAGCCTCCGGCCTGGCAACCATCCTCTGCGTCAATGTGATCAATTTCTTCAGATGTCAGTCGACGAACGTGTTCAAGCTGTTTCGCAGCATAATCGGTGTATTAACTGTCTCTCGGCCGGCCATCTAAAGGCAAAGTGCAAAAGTACCTTTCGCTGCGCGAAGTGCCAACAACGACATCATCCCTTGCTGCATTTTCCAAATGCTATTGCAACACCGGATGGCCAAGTTTCTTCACCCCCATTGACATCTCCCCCGGAGATGGGCCCGCCACCGAAGAGCCAACCGGCGCATATTTTTGCGCAACCGAAGACTTCGAATTCCGTGAGCATCCCTCACGTCACCGGCACACGCACACGTCTCCGACAGGCAAAATCAGGTGCTTTCGCCCACGGCCAAAGCACATATCTCACTCTTGGATCACGACTCGCAAAAGACAGTTATGACCGAGCAATTACAGCTGTAGTTGAAATTACCAACATCGCACACAGTATGCACTCGAGAAGTGAAAATGAAGTGCACGCTCACTCGCGCCTCGCCACGCTCCGCGTGCAAGCATGAGATCGACGCCGTTCTACTTCCAAACTTGACAAACCGGCTTCCAGCCAAAAGGGAATCCAATCAGGATCCTAGACACATTTCATCGATTGAGCTCGCCGATCCGCATTTTGTGAATCCTGGCGGAATCGACACGATCATCGACTCCTATAGTGTGCCTACATCGTTATATTCTGGAGTCAAAATAAATATCGGAGGCAGTTTTCTTGCACCATATTCTCCAATCGGATGGCTTTTGAGTGGGCCCATCGCCAGCAAAACCATCGAAGCGTTTACGACGCACGTCTCCTCCGAAGGCATTCACGAGTTACTTCACGAGTTGCTCAAATCATTCCGGGAACAAAAGGAATTTCCCAATACTCCACCCGCTGCCACGGTGGATCTCTATGGCGAAGAAGTTCATCACCAAACGACGTATCGCATCCAAGACTCTATCAATCAAGATACGCTCCACGAGCTGCTCCAGTCTATTTCGGGGCGAGAAGTTATCGTTCGTTGGAACGCTTTTACTGGCTGGATCCTTTACAGCCAGAACGCTCATTCTGCAGTTTCTTCGATTACGAAACATCAGCTTGTTTCAAATGTTCTCAAGCCTTTTGATCCAGGAGGAGGGCTCTCCGCTGTCATTACGGGAGCGGAGGTGCCACTGACGTCACCTTCGCTTTCTGATACGCTCTGTGTATCATCATCAGAGCGTCACCGCTCACCGTCGCTCTAACATTCTCGCAACATCCCCCCTCCCCCTTTTCTTTGTTTATTATTGACCATCTGCTCACTAATATACTTCAACGTCTTTTCTGCCCCAAACAAGCAACTGGGGCTGGCTCCTCGACCAGGAATTTGTGCAGGAGGTGCGCAGCCAGGAGCAGGAAATACTAATTGCGTAGCGCAAGGCGGGCAGTATGTCCGTTTTTCGACGTAGCCAATCGTCGACAGACAAAACAAACAGAAAACCGATCAACATTAAAAACCTTAAATTCGCGTCGCGCAACCGCCGACAAACATAAAACAAGGAGAGAACCAATCCACCGTCCTCAGCATCATATACAGGTACGTTTGCCTTTATTGTCCCTGACACCAACACATATCAACAACAAAAAGGGAGAATAGTAATTTTTATTCAAATTCTCTTTGAGCGTCAATACACCTAAGAAATTTTTAAAAGTTCATTAGAATGGAACCATAGTAATTGTTGAATAAAAAATAAACAATACGTATACATATTTACATACCAGTGTAACATAAAAACATTCTTAGCTCTGTTGCCTTCCAATGATCCAGTTCCTGCAAAGTTCTTTCCTTTTTTTTAAAATTCAGATGGCAAACACTTCCTGATGCTGCGCAAGTCATTATTAATAGCTGCGATTGCTTCATTTTTTAGAGAACATTTTTGCTTCCTTTTCTTGACGAGGCACTGAAGAATGTGCTTCGTTACGCTCAAAAATACGCAATGCATATAATCTATCGGAAAGTTTGTTACACAACCGATGTTTAAGCTTTCTAATCCAACATTAACACGAATATGATGATCACGATCAAGTTTTTCTTTGAAATTCTGGTCACTTCAAAGACTATAGTCAGTACCGCCAGGGAAACATACTTTATGATCATAGTAGATGCCTCTGATGGTGCACTTTGTACAGCTACTGTACCCAGAATGTGATTTCACGCCTAAATAGGTAAATTGTATTATGTTAGTGTTTGAGTGTCTAAGATTAATCTTCTTTTTTCCCACTTACCTAAAATAAATGATCTCGCAGGCGCATCACAAATAAATGATCTAATGCTATGTTCTCACTATAGGGGCTAAGTTCTTAACCCGATACTTTAACTCCAAGCGTTCATATCAGCTTCGAGCGAGTTAAGGTTTACTAACGTCATATGACCCAGCCGGAAAG
>CM035807.1:49433083-49511151 GCA_020466095.1 Chlorops oryzae
TGGGTCCGGCGAGAACTCACCGTAAACCATCGAGCACGATTTCCAGGAATTTATTCCCTAACTTCCGCAAAACAACCGTGTGGCAAACCGAGCACGAGGATACAGCGAGAGCTCACCGTCAACCACCGAGCACGTTTTCCGGGAACTTATTCACTGACTTCCGCAAAAATGACCGCGTGGCAAACCGAGCACGAGGATACAGCGAGAGCTCACTGTAAACCACCGAGCATGATTTCCGGGACTTTATTCACTGACTTCTGCAAAACGACCGCGTGGCACCGAGCACGAGGATACAGCGAGAGCACTCTGTAAACCACCGAGCACGATTTCCGGGACTTTATTCACTGACTTCTGCAAAACGACGTCAACTTCGAGCATGAGGATCCGCAACGTATTTCGTTGGAATCGAGTGCGACGAATCTTCACTTGTCCTAATCTTAACTATTTTTCGCAAGTATTGCGTTTAATTCGAGCACGAGGATCCACAACGTATTTCGCTGGAATCGAGTGCGACGAATCTTCACTTCCAATAATCTTAACTATGTTCCGCAAGTATTGCGTTAACTTCGAGCACGAGGATCCAAAACGTATTTCGTTGAAATCGAGTGCGACGAATCTTCACTTGTCCTAATCTTAACTATTTTCCGCAAGTATTGCATTTACTTCGAGCACGAGGATCCACAACGTATTTCGTTGGAATCGAGTGCGACGAATCTTCACTTCCACTAATCTGCACGGTTTATCCCCAAAACTAACTTTTACCGTTTGAATCTACTCACTCCAATATTTGTATGGCGTCGCCAAGTTCCGATTTTTTGTTCCGCTTAAATTCTCCTTCGGTGATAGCTTGTCGGTGGCTGGATCAGAAGTGACGCTCGTTTTCTAATTCGAAACGACGCTAAGCTCTTTTCTCCAAACTTCGATGCTATCGATATATCGATAACTCCTCATCACGGTGGCGTCCTTTTCCACTTATAACTAACAACTTCTCACTTATAACCTGGCCTTAAACTACTATCTGGCGGGATTCACATGCTTAAAATCTATCCTTAATACTACTATTTGATTGGCTGTTTTTATACTATTACATTACGTGTCCGGGTACTAGGTTTAAAACTAATATTTGGATTTTGCTTTTAATGACCGATGTGCTTGTGAAGATAAAACCTTAAAATAAAACGTGGCTGTCCTACAGCGTGACTCAAAAACGAAAATCTATATATATAAAATAATGTTGCAAAATGTGTTTGTGTTGAACTTTCTCGGCACTGGCTGAACCGATTTGCATGAAGTTTTTTTTGTTTGAAAGGCGAAGTCTGCCTGAATGTTTTAAGCTATATGCGACATTGGTGCGTGTGCGACATTCGTGCGTGTGTCGTGAGATATCAGCATTTTTGTGAGTTGTAAGAATTGATAGATAGAAAGATTGATAGATTGATTGATTGACAGATTGATAGATTGATTAATTGATATTTTAACAGATTGATAGATTAAAAGATTGACAGATTGATAGGTTGATAGATTGAAAGATTGATAAATTAACAGATTGACAGAATGATAGATTGATGGATAAATATATTGAAAGATTGATAGATTGAGAAATTGATAGATTGATAGATTGACTGATTGACAAATTGATAGATTGAAAGATTGATAGATTGATAGAGTGAAAGATTGAAAGATTGATAGATTGATAGATTGTTATATTGATAGATTGATAGATTGAAAGATTGATAAATTGACAGATTGACATATTGATAGATTGATAGAATGACAGATTGATAGATTGATGGATAAATATATTGAAAGATTGATAGATTGACAGATTGATAGAATGTCAGATTGATAGATTGATGGATAGATGTAATGAAAGATTGATTGATTGACAGATTGATAGAATGAAAGATTGATGATAGATGGATAGATGAATAGAAAGATGGATAGATAGATAACACCTATTCCCTAAATTAGATGGGGGAATAATTTTACCGAGATTGCACTGCAGCCGGTATCTAGGTTATTTAAAATGAAAGGGCAGCAAAGCAGGCTTTTCGGTGGTGCTGTACTGCTGCTGTCCGGTGATTTTAGACAGACAATGCCCGTTATTCCCCGCGCTACATATGCGGATGAAGTTAACGCATGGATAAAACAATCACATCTATGGCGAAATGTCAGTACATTATGTCTTAACACAAATATTCGTGTTCAACTGCAAAACGATCCATTGGAACTACTGGCTGAACCGATTTGCATACATTTTTTTTTTGTTTGAAAGGTGAAGTCTGCCTGAATGTTTTAAGCTATATGCGACATTGGTGCGTGTGTCGTGAGATATCAGCATTTTTGTGAGTTGTATGAAAACTGTCGATAATATCGACTCGATATTGATTTCGTTATTCACTACATTTGTCGAAATTAGAAAAGCAGGCTTTTAGTTTAAACTTTAAGTTTAAAAGAAAGTTTTCGTTTTATTATTTAAATTTTTTCGTGCGGATTTGGAAAAAATTCTCCCATTCAAAGAACACTGGGAAGGTAATATGAAAGAAGTAAGAACTTCAAATGTTTTTAAGCAAAGGCCATCGCTTTCTTTTCTTAGTTGGTGGCTTAGAAGACTTCCATTTTCCGTGGAGAAAATTTAAGGAAAGTGTTCGTTTTAATGTTTGGAAATCAATTTTCATAATTTTAATTGTTATTTTGTTTTATGAACATTCTTTTGCGAGAACATTATTGTATGCTGAAGTACCAACATATTTCATTTGGATCGCATCAAAAAAGGAGTTTCAAAGGCGTAAGCAAGGAAATCCTCTTGATGGATATACCAATGTGTTTTTCAGCGATGCTTTGGGACGTGTTTATACTGTGCACCTAAACAATGACGAATGTTTCTATTTACGTTTGTTATTGTTTAATGTACGTGGACCAAAATTGTTTGCGGATTTAAGAACAGTCAATGGAGTGGTATGTGCAACGTATCGAGAAGCGTGCCAAAAACTGAATTTATTGGAAAATGATAGTCATTGGGATGATACTATTGCTGATGCATGTTTAAGTGCCCATCCACATCAAATACGAATTTTATTTGCAATTATTTTGACATCATGCTTCCCATCAAATCCATTGATTCTGTGGACAAAGTATTGAAACAATTTGGCGGAAGATATATTGAATCGAGTTCGTCGGTCGACTTTTGATCCAGTGTTGGAATATACACCAGAAATATATAATGAAGCATTGATTATAATTGAAGATTTGTGTTTGGCTATTGGTAGTAAAGCATTAGCACAGTTAGGACTAACTGAACCAAATCGTTATATGCATGATATTTTCGAGCTTGAGTTACAACGTGAACTGCGATATAATTGCGACGAATTGAGTGCATATGTAGTGGAAAACCTTCCAAAATTAAATGCTGAGCAAAAGGTGGCACATGACACAATCACCCAAGCTGTCAATAGTGGAACTGGTGGCTTTTTTTTCTGGACGCACCTGGTGGCACTGGAAAAACTTTTTTGATTTCTTTGATTTTGGCAACGTTACGTTCCTCAAAAAAAGTCGCATTAGCATTGGCATCGTCTGGCATAGCAGCTACTTTATTAGATGGCGGCCGAACAGCACATTCTGCGCTTAAATTGCCTTTGAATATTCAAGTTATTGAAACACCAATATGCAATATTTCCAAAACATCAGGAACGGCAAAACTATTGAAGTGTTGTGACAGCAATATTTGGGATGAATGTACCATGGCACATAGAAAATCAGTGGAAGCACTGGACCGAACTATGAGAGATATTCGAGATAAACCTGATTTATTTTGTGGTGTATTGATATTGTTGTCAGGTGATTTCAGGCAAACATTGCCAGTTATGCCCAGATCAACTGCAGCTGACGAAATCAATGCTTGCTTGAAATCTTCGTACCTATTGAGATCTATATCAACGTTGAAATTGACCACTAATGTCCGTGTACAATTGCAAAATGATCCATCTGCAGCTGTGTTTACTGAGCAATTGTTGAAAATCGGAAATGGAGCAATGCCACATGATGATTCTGGTTTGATCACTTTGCCATCTGAGTTTTGTCATTTCACACAGTCCAGAGATGAATTGATTGAAAATGTTTTTCCGAATATTACGGAAAATTATAAAAGTTATGCTTGGTTGAGCGAGCGAGCAATTTTAGCAGCGACAAACAAGGATGTCAATGATTTGAATTTAGCGATTCAATCAAAAATTCCAGGCGATTTAGTGTCGTATAAATCAGTTGATACGGTAACCAACCAAGATGAAGTAGTGAATTACCCTATAGAATTCCTGAATTCATTGGATGTTCTTGGACTACCACCCCATAACCTTCGATTCAAAGTTGGAGTCACCGTCATCATGCTTCGAAATATCAATCAGCCACGTTTGTGTAATGGTACGAGAGTTGTTGTTAAAAAGCTAATGGCAAATGTTATTGTGGCAAGAATCTTGACTGGCAAATTTAAAGGCGAAGAAGTGTTCATTCCACGCATCCCAATGATACCTTATGAGTTGCCATTCGAATTCAAACGACTCCAATTTCCAATTCGTTTGGCCTTTGCTGTTACTAGTAATAAAGCTCAAGGTCAATCGCTAGCAGTTTGTGGTTTAAATTTGCAATATCCGGTGTTTTCACACGATCAATTATATGTGGCCTGTTCGCGTGTAGGTAAACCATCCGTTTTATTCATTTACACTGACAATGTGAATGGAAAAACTAAAAATGTGGTGTACCAAAGAGCGTTACAATGAAAAAATTTAAAGAATTTAATAAATTGATGTTACAGAATGAACTGTGGGATTAGTGGTATTGGTGGTATTGGTGGTTTGGTGTTATTGGTGGTATTGGTAGTATAATTGGGAGAAGTGGTACAAGTGGGATTAGTGGAACGAGTGGGATTAGCGGTACAAGTAGGATTAGTGGTAAATGTGGGATTAGTGGTACAAGTGGGATTAGTGGTACAAGTGGGATTAGTGGTAAAAGTGGGATTAATGGTACAAGTGGGAATAGTGGTACAAGTGGGAATAGTGGTACAAGTGGGAAAAGTGATACATGTGGGAATAGTGGTACAAGTGGGAATAGTGGTACAAGTGGGAATAGTGGTACAAGTGGGAATAGTGGTACAAGTGGGAATAGTGGTACAAGTAGGAATAGTGGTACAAGTGGGAATAGTGGTACAAGTGGGATTAGTGGTACAAGTGGGAATAGTGGTACAAGTGGGAATAGTGGTACAAGTGGGAATAGTGGTACAAGTGGGAATAGTGGTACAAGTAGGAATAGTGGTACAAGTGGGAATAGTGGTACAAGTGGGAATAGTGTTACAAGTGGGAATAGTGGTACAAGTGGGATGAGACCGGTTAGAGCCTAGCTGGCGCGAAGGCTCGCGGAGCGAGCCTTGGCGACAGCTAGTAATAATATAAGAAAGTAAAAGGACTTAAAATAAACGTGGCTGTTGTTATGAGTCAAACAGCAGAGCAGCTCATCTTTTAGCTTACGCAATACCGCTTGCGACGGCAGACGGCAAAAAACGCAAGCTGGCATTTCGCACCATCGTACAAGCGTGCCAAGTACAACGTTGCGTCATAGGTGACTGAAGCAGAATCACCGATTATGCTGAATCGGATATTGGTCATGGCACAAAACGACCAAGATACCCGGAAGTACATCTGAACAGGTCAGCATGCGTCAGCAGGCCCATGACACCGTTCCCGAAGAACACACTAGCGTCTGCAGAGCGCAGACCTAGGTTAAGAATAATTAGTATATAAGCTGTGCATTTTAATAGCATTTACAGACATATGGTGTAAAGTCTATAGACTTCACACTACAATGAAAGAAGTCTATGTTGGGGTGACACACTACAATTGATTGTGGATTTCTATTGTGGACTTCGTTTAAACAGCTGATAATTTAAAATTAAAACAACAACAAAAACAATAAAATCAGTTTGGTATCATTTAGCCTCGATTTTATCTCAAAAGGATCCATGAAAATATCGTTTGTTTGTTATAAAAATCCAAACGATGGAATTAATTTCATGCATTTCGGATAAACAACTTGAAATTAAAATTTTAAACATCTAGTTTCCGATAAAATAATCGATATTTCGTTTAATTTTATGCAGTGCTGCCATATCAATCTAAGAAGTCCACAATAAATCCTCCCTTTCAATGTAGTGTGAAGTCTATAAAAAGCCTATGATGGCTATGTTAGACTTTTGAGAAATACCTATGTGTGTCACCTAGACTTCACACCATCATGGTGTAAAATACCTATGTCTGTCAGTGCTATAATACTAAGAAATAGTTGTTAACAGTTGCTGATAGTTGCTAACAGTTGTGAGTAGTCTTTACAGTCGATTAATAAATCGTTATAAATTATAAAAAAACTAAAGAGCGTTTCCTTAAGAAAATTCGGTCCGATAGGAGAGTGAAAGATGCCGGAAAATCCTCACAACATTATTGGCGCAGCCGGTTTTTACAACTACTCAAAGTAGTTGACGTCCTACGTGTACAAAATCGCGACCGTGAAAAATTCATTCGCGAAGTATGGCACTTTTAGGGACATTAAAAAGACTAATAGTCCTTGGTGTTCAATAAAATTCTTCCGCAAGAATAAGCCTTGTTGCACTATTGAATGTTGCTCACTGTTGGATGTGTGTTCAGGAACTGCTAACAGAGCCCGGGAATTGTATTCAGGCACCGAGGGTATTGCTATATTTATAGAGCGCTTGGTTTTCCCTGTTTGGAGAATAAAGAATCCTTGGCGAATTAATCTTTTAATGTACTTTGGTGTTTCTGGTTTATCGAGTAAAACGTACTTTTCGTCGCGAAAAAGTAATCCGCGAAAATTTATCCGCGAAACAAACTTTTTAATCATCAAAGCCGCCGTATTGGATTTAGAATTCTACTAGCACAGGCATGGTGGAGCTGAAGACTGAAGAAAATCCAGAGCAAGCGGATAAAAAGGGTAGATATAACATCAGATACGCAAAGAAAATATGGTGAGTTTAAAAACAAAAAAAAAAACAAATGTCTTTTTTCTTCGCCCACAGTCCTTACTGTTAGCGATGAGTTTTAATATTTTGGTAAGATGCACTTGGATATTGTATATTCACGTCCGAAAATCAAATTAATAAGAGCTCAGTTGTTTACACATATTTGAGAAAAAATGAGGAACTTTAAAAATAAACGGCATAAATTTAAAAAACGCTTTTGCAATCACAGTCAAAATGTACTTCGAAGCGAAAAGCCACTTTTCATATCAATAGCAGCAGTAATATAAATATTTTCAAGTCGAACTAATAAAAAAAAATGTCATTCCTTAAGAATGTAAACAGGGATAAGATCTTCTTTGAAGATTTAGATAGGCCCGGGATATATAATAGAGTAAAAAATATAGAAAGTAAAAAGGAAAATTTGTTGAAAACTAAGAAAGATTTTCGAATCGAAGATGAAATTAACTTAGAGTTTGTAAATAAATTAAAGAATATTGAGAGTAAAAAAGAAAATTTATTGAAGTTCAGGCAAAGTAAGTAGTTGCATGAAGAGGAAAGGGCTTACGAGTATAAGCCTTCATCAAAAACAGATGAAAAAGTTCATCTAATAACTTATTTTCATTCCCAAAATATTGAATTATTAAATAAGAAAAATGAAGAAACACAAGACATTCAAGATGATGAATGCAGTAAAGGCGAAGATGAAAGCAACGTCTTTGAATTTTTATGGGTTTCCATGATAAATTTATTTACTATCTTTATTAAACATATAGCCGTTTGGTTTTATCGGTTTCACGAATGTAACAGCAGACAAGAAGTAGTAATCAGACTTAGAAAACTAAATTATCTTGAGACAATGCTCAATACGAACGAATCAGATTCAATGTCATACGACGCATTAAGTTTCGTTAGTTGACACTAGAGGTGATACAGAATTTATTTTAGAAAGAAAAACAATGTAACTACATTTAAATAGAAAATTGAGTAGGTCAGAGTCAATTAAGAAGAGAAGGCTGCTCAAAGCCCCAAAACAAAAGCACTTTGACAGTTCAACAAATTCTTTAACCATAGATGAGGGATGTCGATCAGATGATGCATTTACAGTATTTCCGTGTGGACAAGCTAAAAATGATAAATTAACTCTGCTTATCGATACAGGGGCAGACACTAGTTTGCTCAAATCTGAAGTCCTAAAAGAAGAAGTTGAAGTTGACAGGTCAGAGGTTAAGCAATTAGGGGGAGCATTTGGTGGTAGTATTAGTACAGAGGGAGCTGTAAGGATATCTCACCAAGATAACAGAGCATTAAATTTCAATATGCACGTTCTTCCATTTGGTAGCAAAATACCAGCAGACGGACTTTTGGGTAGAGATGAACTGTGGACCCGTTCGGTTACGAATGGAGTAAATAAGACGATTTCATTTTTTGCAAATAGCAAGGAAATCGCAAGATTACTACTTTGTTCAGAGCAAGCGACTAGAAGGAAATGCGTAGTTGAGTCAATTACTATAAACGCTAGAATTTCAAAAGTAATTGAAAAAACATTGCAGAAGAACTTAATAAAGGACAAGTTTGACGTTAAAGCAGCAGAAAATGCAATTACAGATGATGTGTGGATCGAATTATCCTGCAATAAGGCTATCGATGGTAACATTGTATTTCGTTTGATTGATTCAGGAGCAGAAACATTTTTGTTTGAAGGTATGGCGGACGCCGCCAAGCCTATAAAATTTTTAAAGAAAGTTTTAAATGAGCAGTGCAATAGGTTTACCGATAGAATCGACGGAAGCCGAGTTTAATTAATCGTTCAGAAAATACTGTAACAGTTCCACCCTCTGAGACGAGAGTAATCCCGAACGACAACGGGCTACTCGAGCAGAAAAAAACCGTAAATATACATATGGAAATAGGAGTAAGAATGCAAAAAAGAAGAGTGATCTGAATAAAACACATTATAGGAAACACGCCATCTATAGAGATTTTCTGAGCAGCAAAATTTTTGAATGGAATGAGGTCCACCACAAAATTAGATCTTACATAAGCGCATGCAATTTTTATACTTCAATTCTAGGGAAAGTATTTGCGCACAAATTCTTTGTACCTTAGAGTATTTTCTAAATAAAATATAAAAAATTAAAAAATTAGCTAAAGCATATGCCGTTAAGATTCAAATAACTTTGATTTTCAGGACAAGATTTTTTTTTATATTTATTTGAAAGAAAATAAAAAGAACAAGAAGGTACGGGAAATAGTAAACAAAATACGAACACAAAGGGCGCAAGCAATTTCAAATGTTACACAATACATATTTTGTTACCAGGCCCTTAACGTACTAAATGAAAAAATTATAGAATAAATTCATTCTTTGCTTCAAACTGGCACTACCAGAAATTAAGCTCCACCACGCGACAATTACATATCTTAAAAATAAATAAAAACAAGTAAAGAAGTTTACATCGGCTAAGCCGATTGCACACATACCTTTTCCTCAGCCTTAAATATGTTAAAACGTTACCTTAACAAAAATTCCTGCCCTTTTCGTTGTTCTAGCTTCACATTATCTGTGCTTCGATTTAGCTTCACAAACTCGAAATTATATTTAAGTACAAATTTTTTGAGATTGGTGGTCATGGTCAAATTTTAACCGCTAGAGGACATTTTGTCTAGCAGCGAAATACTCAATTCAAAATAGTGAAAATCATATTTTTTCGAATTTCGCGAATGGTGGTCTTGATCAAATTTTAACCCTTAGAGGACATTTTCTTTAGCTGCGAAATACTCAATTCAAAATAGTGAAAATCAAATGTTCGCGAATTTCGCGGATGGTGGTCAAATTTTAACCTTAAGTGACGACTTTATTTGGCGGCAAAATACACAATCAGAAGAAGCAAAAAAAGTCATTTTTGTATACAGATATGAGAATAAGAGAAAGAGTGTTTTTTTCTAATGTGTAGGATGATGACCATAAATATAGCGATGTCGCAATTTTTTTCAGCGAAAGCTTAAGTCGACATAGTGGCTATACACACACCAAATTTCAATAAGCTGGGATGTATAGTAGAAAAGTTTTTCACGGAAAACGTTAAAAATCTTGATTTTTGAAACTTCTGAACCACTTCCCACGACCCAAGAAGGGACTACGAAAAAAATTTATATTATTTGTATGCAGTTTTTTGGACATTTACCTGGTTCAAGTCCATGCCAAATTTCAATATGATATCTTTCATGGCTTAGGAGTTAATTACGAAAAACTAAAGGGTGACCGACAGACAGACAGACATGGCTAGATCGACTCCTCTTGTCACCCTGATCAAGAATATATATATATATGTCTATATCTATCGCGACTCCTTTGGTATGTAACATACTCCGTGCCAAACTTAATATACCCTTTCCTTTGGAAAAGGTATAAAAATTAACAATTTTCTGTTCAAGACAAAAGTGCTCGCATATCAAAAGGAGCGAAGACACAATAAAAGCAAAATAATTTTTTAAAATTTCTGAACAGTTGAAGCTAGCCGCGAAGTAAATGTTGATGAGCAAACACATTTTTTTTAATATAGTGCACTTGAAATTGCAATATTGGAAAAAATAAGAAAATAATAATTGAACTCAAACAAACAAAAGACAGTCGAAAGGAAAATAGGCCAAGTTCAAAAGTAGTTATGAAAAAATTAAAAACTGTCAAGTTCAATTTGAACAGCCGAAATAAAGGCAGGGACACGAGAATAGTTGTAGCACAGGTAGGGAATAATTTCATGTTTTCTTTTTCTTTTCAGGAATACCAATGAGGTTAAACGATGGATACCAGACGTAAAAATTGCTCTTCTAAATTTGGAAACTCAATTGAAAATGGTGAAATTCCTAAGTTCAATTTAGATTCCAAACTAAGAAGAGGGGAAGAGTGATTAGTAAGAAAAAAAAGAGAGAAAAAATTAAAAAGAGAAAAATTGGAGATATACAAACAAAATAAATAAAACTGTTACATTTCACTTCACATAAAAAAAAAAAACATAAAAAAGGGTAATTCCCCACTTTTTGCACTTCAGATTAAAAACTAAAAGAAAAGAAAAGCGAATTTAAAATAAATAATCCTTCAAAATTGTAAAAAAAAAAAAAAATTGAATGGAAAAATATTTTGAGGAAAAATTTAAAGAGAAGCTCAAAATGTTCGAAATTATGAAAATTAAGTAGATCATACTAAAATTAAAAATTTAAATTGCAATCAAAGACTCAAATTTAACATAGTAGTTTAAAGAAAAACGAAAAAACTAGCTTAAAACTGAATAACCAAAATAAAACAAACAATAAACTCCATAATTATCTAGATTACTAAACTAGACTAGTTTTTTGTATTTTGTATTTCTGTAAATTACAGGTGGGAGATAGTTGGAAGCAAAGAAAATATTTAATAAAAAAAAAAATAAAAAAACTAATAAATAAAAAAATAAAGATGAGAATTCCACAATTAAAATATATATATGTATATACAAAAAAAAAAAAAGATTAAAATGAACTAGTATGAGGAAAAAAAATAATAATAACACTGTGCTACAAAAAAAAAAATCGAAATCACTTTTTGAGCGACCTAGCATACGTTGTAGGTCTTGATGAGTACATCATGAAAATGTGTTTCAAAATTGTCTAACACCCCCAAATTTTCAAGTTATTGTTTAAAAACCGTTTTCCCGTACTCCGCGCACTTAAACGATTGTCACTCCGTCAAGATACAATGTACTTTGATAATAACTGTAAGAAACTGAATGTTTTTTAGGATTTGTTACATAAAAAATACGTCAAACTGTAAACAACGTGAAAAAAAATGGGTAAATTTTAGATAACTTTCATAAATATCCAAATTTTTTTTGTAGGAAGTATAGATAATTGTATATGTTTCGAAAGCTCAATGTTTCTAGTTTCCAAAACTGTATAGCAATTGAAAATTGACGGAGTGACAATCGTTTAAGTGCGCGGAGTACGGGAAAAACGGTTTTTAAACAATAACTTGAAAATTTGGGGGTGTTAGACAATTTTGAAACACATTTTCATGATGTACTCATCAAGACCTACAACGTACACTAGGTCACTTGAAAAGTGAAAAATCACTGTAGCACTGTGTAATAAATAAAACTATACACCTCAACTGTCTCATACGAATCTATGGTACCTAGAATGACACAGGAGATGACACCGTTGGGAGGCTGACCATGCTGATGGATGCACGCAACAACACAACGCAACCACAAGCATATATGGCGTAAGGTCGTCATCTACCAGAAGCAGAGAACCAACAACAGGAAACCTCAAAATCATGTTAAATTTTGGGACCAAATCAACAAGTTTTTCCTGTCGCCAATCCTCTTATAACCGATGGCTCGAAATACAAAATCGGCTCCACTGCATATAACATAGTTTTTTAATTTACCCGCTGGGTTTGAACCACGAACCTCTCGATTTCTGGTCGTCTTCTTACCCATTACGCTGTCTTCGCCAAAAAAAAATACAAAGATGGTTCCTGAGGCAATCCCTTTTGAGCAATGACAAACATTCCCTTACCTTCCACCTTTAATTTGAATGCCCAAACGTGGCATCGGGGAGGGATGTTATGAGTCAAACAGCAGAGCAGCTCATCTTGTAGCTAACGCAATACCGCTAGCGACGGCAGACGGCCAAAAACGCAAGCTGGCATTATCACCATCGTACAAGCGTGCCCAGTACAACGTTGCGTCATAGTTGCCTGAAGCAGAATAACCGATTATGCTGAATCGGATATTGGTCATGGCACAAAACGACCAAGATACCCGGAAGTACATCTGCACAGGTCAGCATGCGTCAGCAAGCCCATGACACCGTTCCCGAAGAACACACCAGCGTCTGCAGAGCGCAGACCTAGGTTAAGAATAATTAGTATATAATCTGTGCATTTTAATACTAAGAAATAGTTGTTAACAGTTGCTAACAGTTGCTGATAGTTGCTAACAGTTGCGAGTAGTCTTTACAGTCGATTAATAAATCGTTATAAATTATAAAAAACTAAAGAGTGTTTCCTTAAGAAAATTCGGTCCGATAGGCGAGTGAAGGATTCCGGACAATCCTCACAACACTGTCCTAAAGCTTGACTCAACCTACTCTACTTAACTATGACTCTGGGTGAGGTTCCTATCACCCCCTCCCCACTTCAGAGCGAGTGTACCTCACCTTCGTATATCCGAGAAGCCCGAGGTCGTGGGAGGCTTGGTTTCTCGTGGTATTTCCGGAGGGTAGCCGCAAAAACGATCCGGACTGGGCCGGGCACATCGGAAGCGTCGACCTTGGTTGTTTTCCCGACCTTAGCTGCCACGTGGTGGGGTGGTTCCTCTGCTACGCCCAGCCCCTCGTCGTCGTCGGGCCAGAGCTGAAGTACGTCCGCGTCCTCGGCCTCCGGTCCGGGGTCCACCAGCCGCCTCGGGAATTCTTCCACTGATTTCTCCGGAGCAGCCACCGCCGCGTCGCCCTCGCTTTCCACCGAATGGATACTCAGCCGACGTCCCCCTGCCCTCTCGACCCAGTGACGTGGGGTCGGCGGTTCCCATTTCCGGTCGCGGATATGGGTCAACGTAGTGACGACTACTTCTCCATACACCAGTCGCCCTGCCTCATAGACGGTGTGGCCCTACTGTCGTACTTTTTGGAACCGGACCTCGTAGCGACTTTCGTCCGCGCTGTCACTGCTTATTGTAATGGCGGAGGGGGCGTCCGATCCAGACCCCTCCCTGTCGTCGTCGGTCCAGTCACTTTCGGTAGGGGTCCTAATGCTCCTGGATCCCCTTTCCGACCACTCCTGTCCGAACCTGGGTTCGTCTTCGACGACAATCCGCCTAAGATCGGCGACACCGACTCGTGTCTTGGCCAGCTGGGTGGGTTAGGCGCGGCCATCTCCCCATCTCCCCATCTTCGTCGTCGTCTTCGATGGGCACGATCCGTTCAGCGCGGGCTGGGCTCTGGTCCCGACGCCTCTTCGTCGCGCTTCCGGGCCATTCGGGGTCTATTCTTCGGGTCCGGGCGCTCCCCAAGTTCGGTCGCGACATCCGTTCTCTATTCCTGTGTAAGCTTTCTGAAACGAGATGCCCAAACAGTATGCTTTATTTTTTTTTTTTCTCTGGCCCGACGTAGGATTTCATCGGCCATCCCTAGTCTACCTTACTATTGTACACATAATGTTTTTTTTTTTCTAGCCCGACGTAGGGTTCCATCGGTAATCCCTAGACTACTTTACTACTATAGACATGATGCTACGACTACACACTCAAGAATACTTCCCAACGCTCAAGCTTCCAATTCCGCTGCTGATTCGGATTTGGACGGATCCTCGTGTTCCTGGAATGGCTTCAAATCGCCTAGGTGAGCCCTTCTTGTCTGTCGCCGGCCCTCGTCGTGGAGTTCCACAATCACCGGTGAAACATAGCGCTTGACCTTGTACGGCCCTTCAAACCGCGGTGCCAACTTTGCATTGAACTTGTCAGCCGCACATGATAGAGGGTGCGTCTTTGTCATTACTAGAGTTCCGAGTTCCGGCTTTCATGTCATCCTACGGAGGTTATAACCCCGGGCCTGTTCCTGTTGAGCCACTTTCGCATTCCACTGGACTATCTGGTAGATTTCCTTGAACCTAGTGAAGCTCTTGTCCCAGTCTTCATCGGGGTCTCCCACGCCAAGCTCGTTTCCTTCTGTCATCGGTGAAAAGACATTAGACCTAACGTCGGGGCTAGCGATCTCTGCACAAAGCTGTCCGGGTAGCCTCAACTCCCGTCCCTGTACTACATGGGCTAAATTGGGCTAAATCCCGTGGATGTCGCTACGCTGCTGTTTAGTGCTAGGGTGAGCTCTGGCAGGTAGGCATCCCAGGACTGTTGACACCCATCGGCAAACAAGGCCACCATAGTTTTCAGGGTCCTATTCGTTCGTTCAGTTGGATTTTCCTGTGGTGTGTAAGGCGCCGTCAGTCGGTGAAGGGTTCTCCAATCTTTAAGGACCTGCTTGAAACTCCGACTTGTGAACTGAGGCCCATTATCGGTAATAAATATCTTTGGCACGCCTAATCGACTTAAGATTCTCTCTCTAATGGCAGTTACTGTACTTTCGGCGGTAGCTTTCCGCATCGGCACCACTTCCACCCATTTCGAAAATTTGTCCACTAACACTTACATCATCGTATTTCCTGTTTTCGATCGGGGTAGAGGCCCTATAAAGTCCGCACTAACTATTTCCCATGGTCCCTCAGCCAGGCAAGTGTGCATCTTCCCCGCGGGTTTCAGCTGACAAGGCTTAAACTCCTGGCACTTCTTACACGCCCTCACATAATTCCGCACATCCTTGTACATACCCGGCCAATAATACCGCCGGCAGACCCCCGCAACAGTCTTCCGTATCCCCAGGTGGCCCGCCGTGACCTCGTCGTGGTTTTCTCTTAGTACCCGTACCCTTAGGGGTTTTGGCACGCACAACTTCCACGCCTCTTCCGGTGTTCCCAGAGCTGTTGGAATGTGCCGATATACGTGTCCGTCCCTTTCGGCATACTCCGGGTGTGTCCCGATCAAACGTTTAATTTTTTTAATTCACTCACAGTCGCTCTCCCCTTCAACAGCTGTGGATCCCAACTGCTCCAGCGGTTGTCGGGATAACGCATCCGCTACGACGTTCAGCTTGCCCCGCCGATACTCGATGTCATATTGGAATTGTTGCAGCTCCAATGCCCATCTCGCTATTCTTCCTGAAGGACTGTTGATTGAATTCAACCACTTCAATGATAGATGATCGGTGAAAATGGTGAAACGGTATCCCTCCAGATACTCTCTCATTTTGCGTACGGCCCACACGATGGCGAGGCACTCCTTCTCCGTAGGTGAGTAGTTCCTCTCGGCCGGATTTAAATAGCTACCGATGAAATTTCATGCTTCCTAACATATAGCCGCAACCCTGTCAGACAATTCTCATACAGCTGGTCTAACTTCTCTTCCTCCGACCACGTCGTAAATCTCATCAGATGTCTAATGGCGATAACGAAATCGATGAATCTCTCGTCCCTTCCCTGCTTACGTCGCCGAATCTTCTCCAGGCCCCTCTGAAATCTAAGTGGCATGAATAACGTTAACAGGGCATTCTTGAACGCGTTCCAACTGGCAAATCTGGGTTCCCTGCGATACCACATGAGGGCTTTGCCGCTGAGTAATTCCGGCAGCGCTTTGACAACCACATCGAGCTGGAACTCGTACGCTTCCGCCAATTCTTCCACCCTTTCTAGAAAATCCAAGGGTTCGTTGGTGCCGACATATTTCACCTGCTATTTTCTCACTTGATCGATTACTGCCGCATGCCCAGGCCCGAGACCCTGGCGTCGACTGGACACTGCAACGGGTATAACTGTCTCTACCGACGCATCCGAATCTGGAACAACTATTGGTAGTGGTGTTTCGCTTCTGCTATACCGCACGTCTAGCTCCCTCAACCGCACGATGGTTTGTTCGTCGTGCCCGGTATCGGTGACGAAAGTCGAGAACCTTTGGCGTAATTTATCAAGGGTTCCCATCGATTCTAGGCCGAACTCCTCCAGGAGGCCGGCCAGCTCCTCTTTACGGACCCGATAGATCCATCCGATACGTAATTTTTCTTTAGGTAAAGCCCCTTCCTGGCTGTGACTCCTCGCCTTGCTGGAAGGTGCTACCGCCAAACTACTTGGGATTATCTGTTCTTTCTCCTTTTCAGTATTATCCTTTGCATCTTCCGATGCTTCATTCCCCGAGAGTCCCTGCTCGGGCGCCATTGTAAGGGACCGTTTTCCCAGCCAGGGTAGTTACTCAGTCGAGTAACTAGTTAACCTTCCTCACAAAAATTTATAAAGAAACTCAAGGAGATTAATCATTATAAAGGTGTTATTTATTTGGAAATGTATTCCCTTTTTTAAGGGGAACGCCTAAGGATAAATTCTGAATAACCTACTCTTAAATGCGTACGTAAAGCTAGCCGCGTGTGTAAGACCACCGTGTGTCCCGCCGCTTCGCAGTCGGAGTCTTCGAGGAATGTCCGCTATCCGCGTAGTTGTGACGCTTCTGATCCCAAACTACCGCAACACTACTCTACTCGAAATTTCCTTTCAGCGTAACTCTCCGCGTGGCAAATCAAACACGTGGGTCCGGCGAGAACTCACCGTAAACCACTGAGCACGATTTCCATGAATTTATTCCCTAACTTCCGCAAAACGACCGTGTGGCAAACCGAGCACGAGGATACAGCGAGAGCTCACCGTCAACCACCGAGCACGTTTTCCGGGAATTTATTCACTGACTTCCGCAAAAACGACCGCGTGGCAAACCGAGCACCAGCATACAGCGAGAGCTCACTGTAAACCACCAAGCACGATTTCCGGGACTTTATTCACTGACTTCTGCAAAACGACCGCGTGGCACCGAGCACGAGGATACAGCGAGAGCTCACTGTAAACCACCGAGCATGATTTCCGGGACTTTATTCACTGACTTCTGCAAAACGACGTCAACTTCGAGCACGAGGATCCGCAAAGTATTTCGTTGGAATCGAGTGCGACGAATCTTCACTTGTCCTAATCTTAACTATTTTTCGCAAGAATTGCGTTTAATTCGAGCACGAGGATCCACAACGTATTTCGTTGGAATCGAGTGCGACGAATCTTCACTATGTTCCGCAAGTATTGCGTTAACTTCGAGCACGAGGATCCACAACGTATTTCGTTGAAATCGAGTGCGACGAATCTTCACTTGTCCTAATCTTAACTATTTTCCGCAAGTATTGCATTTACTTCGAGCACGAGGATCCAGTACGTATTTCGTTGGAATCGAGTGCGACGAATCTTCACTTCCACTAATCTGCATGGTTTTTCCCCAAAACTAACTTTCACCGTTTGAATCTACTCACTCCAATATTTGTATGGTGTCGCCAAGTTCCGATTTTTTCTTCCGCTTAAATTCTCCTTCGGTGATGGCTTGTCGGTGGCTGGATCAGAAGTGACGCTCGTTTTCTAATTCGAAACGACGCTAAGCTCTTTTCTCCAAACTTGGATGCTATCGATATATCGATAACTCCTCATCACGGTGGCGTCCTTTCCCACTTACAACTAACAACTTCTCACTTATAACCTGGCCTTAAACTACTATCTGGCGGGATTCACATGCTTATAATCTATCCTTAATACTACTATTTGAGTGGCTGTTTTTATACTATTACATTACGTATCCGGGTACTAGGCTTAAAACTTATATTTGGATTTTGCTTTTAATGACCGATGTGCTTGTAAAGATAAAACCGAAAAGAACAATATAAGAAATTAAATATGACTTTTTAAATAAAACGTAGCTGTCCTACAGCTTGACTCAAAAACGAAAATAATAATGTAAGAAAGTTAAAGGACTTAAAATAAACGTGGCTGTCCTACAGCTTGACTCAACCTACTCTACTTAACTATGACTCTGGGTGAGGTTCCTCACTGCCTGATTTTCCAGTGACATCGCTGTGTTAAAAATAAGGCATTCCGTAAGGAGCTCTTCGCATGTAATTTCTGTAGAAAAATTCAGATTTTTCCCACTGGGACGTGTGAAATGAGAGACATAAAATTATGTATGGCGTGAACATCACCCCAGCGGGAAGTTATCTCATGCATGACAAAGTCACCAGTGATGACCGATGATAAATTGACATTTAGAGAGAAAAGAATGGCAACTCTGGTGCGATAGCGAACAGCTGTGCAATTTTAAGCACGCTTTTAATAGTAAACAATTTTGTTAATAAAACAGTTTTTAATACACCTCAAAAGTATTTTATCAATCGCATAAATACAAACCCGCCATTCTCCATAAGGAATAAGTGGATTTCTACTAAAAAAAAAACCTTGAACTGTTGTCAAAAAATATCGAAGTAAACTAAAATAAGCATTGCAAAAACAACAACAGAAGACGAGTTTTGGCGCCTGAATTTTTCCACATCTATTTCACCCAACTCTTGTATGGAACATAACATTAAGCGCTCTTTGGGGCTTACATCTCCCGATTTTTCTGTACGAGGCACTCCGAAAAGATAATACACAGAAAAATACAGCACTAAGCCAAAAGTGGCTAATGTTACCAATAGCTCGACAAACATGACCTCTATCGACGTTTCATCCAATCAACCTGATGTTTTCTCGTGGGCTATGTTTGATATGAAACTGAATCAATCTCTGGACTCCAAACTAACATCTATACTCGATGAAAAGCTCATGAATGTTGCAAAAAAGGAAGATCTGAAACTGCTGCAGCATGAAATGGAAGTACTTCGAGAGCAAAACATGCAGCTCAAAACCGAATTAGTTCAGATACACGTAAGATTAAACGCTGTGGACAAATTATGCCGCAACTCCAATCTGTTGGTCTCAGGCATATCCAGCAAAGATCCATCCGCTGCCATCGTTGAGTTCACTGACATAAACAACAGAATGCTACACACTAACATAACTTTAAATAACTGCAAGAAAATCGCATCAGGCAGATTTTTTGTTTTCACTTTGCTGTCGCCCATGCAGGTGGAACTGGTCATGAAGGCCAGAAAGGCGCTTGAAGGCACTCATATCAATGTACAATACGACTTTACGCAGGAAGATCGCCAAAATCGGTGGAATCTACGTTCGCTAAGCAAACGCCTCAACGATCACAATGGTATCAATGTACGTATGGGCACTCGCTCCATCTTTATCCAGGATAAACCGTTCTACTGGGAAAAAGGTAACTTTGTTCCATCATGTACAGCTGACAAGAGCATGCTGGAGAATATTTTTAAAACTGTAAACATACATGATAAAATAGTCATTAAGTCAAAAAGATACTTAGTTCTGCAAACGTTTCTAATACGACTAAATAACAACTGTCTGAGTGTCAGGTGATCTCTTATAATGTATTAAATCTTACAAGCAAACTAAAAGTCCCTACTTTTTTCACATACGTAAACAAATTTGACATTTCCTTTTTATTTGAAACACATACAGAAACAGAAAAGCAACAAAATTTTACTCGTTTTTTCGAAGATTATAATCTGTGTTGGATGAGTGCAACCAGAACATCTAATTCGGGCAGAGCATGTGGGGGATGTCTATATGGGTATAGAAAAAGTCTGAGGCGTAAACTCAAAATTGATTTTAAGTACATTAATCAAAATATAATTCTCGAAATTAAATTTAAATCTTAAACTAAAATTTTCGTGCCACGTAATCTAAACTGCATGAAATGGCACCAAGAATTTTCCTGTTTCAGGGATTTCCTGCAAGATCTAAAGCCCGCCTCTTTCGTTATACTAGGAGACCTAAACGCTCGAATTGCTAACGAACAAACTCTAGATAAGAATTTGATTGCTAGTTACACTAGTCTCAAGCTCATTCGGGAATCAAAAGATAGGTTCTAGGATACTAAGGGTAGGAAACTGCTTGAGTTGGCTGAACTCTTAGGTGGTGTTGTACTAAACGGCAGACACATAAACGATTCTCACAGAGAGTTTACATATCTTGGCCCTACAGGAAGTTCAGTAATTGATTACTGCATCTGCTCCTTCAATGTACTCAACCGCATAACGGACTTCACAATTGCCACGAAAGCATACTCCGATCATATGCCTTTAACTTTTAATTTTTAAATTGAAGAAGATGAAGAATCATCGAAAATACCTTTGCTCCCTTCTAAACTGCACTGGAAACAAAACATGATAGACAAATATACAAACCGACTCCAGGGTAGAGATTTTTCTTTTACTAACCTAGACATAGATAAAAAAATCGAAATGCTAATAAAAATATCGAGATCTCAGCTAAATGTATGCAAGGTAAAAAATTTTTTGTTGCCAAAAAGCCTTGGTTCGATTGTACTTGCAATAACGCGCGAAAAAAATGATGTTGCTATTAAATAAAGTTAGGAAGTATAACCTGGATATTTTTAGAACAGAATACAAAAAATCGAGAAAAAAATTTGCTGAAATCTGCGAACGAAAAAAGATGGAATGGAAAATCAGGAATATCCAGAAACTGAATACAGTTCGAAACTCTTCTGATTGGTGGAAAATAGCGAATTCACTAAAATAGCACGAAAAAAATAGTAACAGCCAACTGTTAGTAAATGACTTTTTTCCACACTTCAAAGCACTTTTAACTAGGCCCACGGCAATAAATATCCCACTCACGTTTGCAGATATAATCGACCCATTTCTGGACTTCCCTTTCCAAATTTACGAGCTGAAAATTGCGCTTGAAAACGCCAAATCAAGGAAAGCTCCGGATAGAATTTCTAGTGAATTCTATAAAAACGCTCCGATCCACTTCTTGGAAAAATTACTTGCAGTCTTCAATCAAATTTTCTTGCAAAACGAGATACCCAATAGTTTCAAAAAGCGATTCTTATTCCGCTGCTCAAAAAGGGGGACCCAAACCATGTAGAAAGCTACAGAGGGCTCTCACTTTTAAACGTCTCCTACAAATTATTTACAGGCTTGCTCCTCAACCGCATAAACGCTTTTATTCACTGTAAAAGCATCCTCTCGAAGTATCAAGCTGGTTTTCGCAAATCCGATTCCACGATAGACAATCTTTTTAACCTTACTAGCATAATTAACTTAGCTTTCAATAAAAAACAAAAGTTCTTCGCCTTCCTCGTGGATCTAAAGAGTGCTTTCGATCTCATCCCTCGTGACCTACTGTTATTCAAACTATCGCTATCAGGTTTATCTAAAAAAAATCCTTCAAATTCTAACGCTGCTATATGCCAATACTACTAGTCAAATATGGGACGGCTCCTCATTATCCGAAGAGATTGCAGTGACAGGAGGTGTTAGACAAGGATGCCTGCTTAGCCCAATTAAGTTTTCACTATATGTAAATGACTTACCAGAGTACCTATCAGGGGGAATAAAAATTGCGGAGACATATATCAAAATCCTTATGTATGCAGATGACATGGCCCTGTTATCAGACTCAGTCGCTGGTCTACAGTCGATGATCATCTCGCTGCACACATATCTACATACTTGGAAATTGATGCTCAACATCGACAAATCAAAAATCGTTGTTTTCAGAGAAAGACCAGGCAATTGTATTCACCACCGTTGGCAGTATGGCAATGCAAATATTGAAGTGGTAAATGAATATAAATACCTGAGATTGCTTCTGACTCGCAACCTCTCGTTTAAAAAGCACATAAATTTAAAACTTCAAACGGCACGATTTTCAATGAACTCTAGCTGGGGCAAATATATTATACATCAGTCGATTTCCTTTTCAAATAAAGTGCAGATTTTAGCCGCTGCGTCGAGATCTATTTTGTGCTATGGTGCCGAAATTTTTAGCCACAAGCCCTATGATGCATGTGAAAAACTGTTGCGTGATTTTGTGAAAAAAGTTTTTAGTCAACCTAGCACAACTCCCAACTACATGGTATATCTTGAAACCGGTATGATCTCGCTGTTTTTGTTTACCCTGAAAATCCACTTCGACTATATATATAAAATAGCCACAATGCCTGCTGCCAGACTGCCACTATTACTTGCAAATGAAACATTAAAATATAAGATCTCTTGGGCCAAAGAATGGTATGAACTGTGTGAAAAATTCGAAATTAACTTTTTTAACAGTTTAAATGATTCCGAGTCTATTAAACGTTGTCACCTGGCACTCCTCGAAAAAATAGAACTAGAACAAAGACGTGGCTATATGAATCGTGCCACAAATAGGCTGTTTCACGATATGTATCCCTCACTTAGTTTCACTGGACTAAACTGTATAACGAACCTCGCAGATTCCAAACATAGCTCTCTGATCATGAAAGCTAGAGGCGGTCTCCTTAATATCAACGCTAGGGCCTTTAAAGCAAACACAACAGGCATTTGTACTTTATGCAATTTAGACGCAGCCAAAAACACTTACCATCTCATTGGCGTATGCCTCATGTACAAAAAAAAAAAACGCGCGAAAGACTTTTAGGCCATGAGACACTCTCCACAGCTCAGGTCATAGAAATTTTAAACGGTAAAAACTTCCAAGCTCTTGGACATTTTATAGAGACATCACTTAAATAAAGAAAAGTTATCATAACCGAATTTTATTAGTTTGGCCTAGCCCTGCGTAGAAACCATATACACACTATAAATACATCTACTATTTCTCGTGCTTACTCTAACAACGTAGAGAAAAAAAAGTTATTGTAAATAATTAGGTATTAATAATATATTGTATAGAATAAACTTATTGTAAATAGCCATCCTGACACTCACATCCAAAGTATTGTCAGTTCTTTTATTATGTATAGCACCTAGCTTTTAAGAAGAACTGTTCCAAATGAATTAAAATAAATATTAGTACTACTACTACTACTAGAGAAAAAAGAGCCATGTGCTGCTCTCATATACTTTTTTCGACATCGCAGCCCCTAGCATGACATAGTCACCGGTGAATTCATTGTACCACTCCTGTTCAAATGTCAAACAATGTCTCATATGAATTATCATGCAAACCGGTGCGGGACATTTCCCCCTGAGACTGTACTATACATAGGTTTTACGAGCGTTTGAGCCGTGCGCAGAAGCCCGCATAGCGACATTCCAGTTGTTCTAAGTAAAGATAAAAGTGTTACCGATATATCTGCTTCCAGATCATCTTCTCAAATTGATATTTTTGATACTTGGTAATTTCGCTCATTTATAACTGTTATATCGATATCTGAAAGAGAAGCATTCCATACTCACTATATCGAAAGAGAGAGAAACTGTTACAAGCAGATACCAGTGAAAGCAAGAAAACGAAATTGTGTATATGGATAAATCGATGCAGGTCTTTAATATGTACGTTTTGATGTATCATTGATCTTTAAGTCGTTTTGAGCTCATCCCAGACTGTTTAAATTTTTTACTGTAATAAATTGTATTCTAAAACCACAAAAAAATTTGAAAATTATCAGTTTTACTTTAAACCTTAACGCTCGTTTTGCTTTGCAATTAAAACTTTTCGTTATATCCTTGCAAAATGTTAAAATTGTCTGTGCAGCTTAGCCATATTGAAGCAAATACACAAGACAAGAGTTGACATAAGAATTTCAACATATAATTAGTTACAATATTTATCCCCAAATAATATTTAAAAAATTTGCAGCCATAAATACTCGTACTGTCTGGGGATAAATGTAAAAGTATTTTTGAACACTTTGTGAATTACTTAATTAAAAGTTTTTATTTAGTTTGCCCTGTTTGTTCGTATTTTGGGATCAATTTTATAATAGGAATTTTACCCCCTATTATTGGCGGCAACTCAGCACACACCCTAAGTTCTGATTACAATACAATGAAATAAATACTGTTCGATGCTAAATCCAAAATGGCCGTCGCTAGCTTGCCATTTTCATATATTATATTTCATCAAATCTAGTAACTGAAATTTGACCCTCTTCATGTTGACGAATTCATCTGAAACTTGGTATACACCTAAAGTTTTGACGACAATACAACTTAATAAGTTCTGTTCGATGCTTAAACCGAGATGGCTACCGCTTGCTTGGCATTTTCATATATTTCATGAAATCTTGTAACTGAAATTTGTAACCCTCCCTCTTGGCGGATTGATCTGAAACTTAGTACACACTTTTCGTTCTGATGACAATACAATTAAATATATTCTGTTTGATGCTTACACCAAAATGGCCGCCACTGGCTTGCCATATTTATATATTTAGATCAAACCTAGTGACTTAAATTTAGCCATCACCTTCCTTTTGACTAATTGATTTGAAATCTTGTACGCACCTTAAGTTCTGCTGAAAATAATTTAAATTAATTTCTATGCCATTGATAATCCAAGTTTTGCGCCGCAATAGAATTGCGTTTTACAAATTTTGTCACGACTTGCTCAATATATGGGTATCAAAAGAAACAAGCCCAAGCTTATAGAACGGAGTTCGCTATAAACTAAATAAAAATCAAGGATGGCCGCCAACAAAATGGTCAGTTACATATTTTCTTACAACCCCCTCAATATGAGTATCAAATAAAAGATATTGAGTAGTCGAAACTTTTACACTGTGGTAGTCGAAAAAAAAGACAAGGCCGGTGACAACGGTTTCCCCCTATATCGGGAACGGGGAATCGAACTGCATCATTAGTTTTTTGGGTTATCTGTAAGCCTTCATGCAAACAATTTTTTAAAAGTTTTTTTTGGCCACTTTTTGGCCCATATCAATAATTAAGTTGAAGTTGGGTATTCTAAACGATACGCCAAGTAATTCTTCCAAAAACAATGTAATGATAAAATGGAGCGTAAGGGAGCTATACGCGTTTAAAAGTGCAAAAAATTCAAGTTTCTTGCGAGATAATTTCTTGTATACTCTCACCCCTCTTATTCATAATCTAATTTTAAATTTAAAACATTGTTTAAATGTCAAATGTCCATACAAAAATTGAATTTAAATAATGTTTTAAATTTTAAATTTGACTATGAACAAGGGGGTTAGGATGTGCCTAAAGCATATATTCGTGCCTTAAAATTTCAACCTATTTAATAACTTACTTTTAGGAGTAAAGAAAAATATTTAAATAAATATTTTTCAACTTACCTCATTTCCTTATTCCTCGCTTATTCTACTGGAGCAAAAACGAAAGCAAAGAGAATAATAGATATTAATTTTTTAAAAAGCAAGTATTTTGACTAACATTGAACCGAGGTCTCTGGGTAAACGGAAAAATTTTTGCCATCAAAATCATTTTTTTAACGGTTGCGCTACGCAACCGGTATTTCGTGCTTACTTGCTTCGACTGTGCAGGAACTCGCCCACCTCCTGCATCAGCTCCCGAATCATGGCCATGTCTCTTGGTCTTCGGGCCGGCCAGTCTTCGCCTCAAGGATGGGCCAAGGGTGATGCTACTATTTGTACCGGCGAGTGTGCCCAGCGAACCCTGCGACGGCCCCCATCGCGTTCCCGACGTCGGCACATCGATGGCGAGCGGCGCCTCTGGACGTTGGAGCGGCCACGACAGCAAATTTCATTGTGACCTTCTGGTGGACGGCGGTGGCTCCTCCTTGGAAGGGGTTCTTCGGAATGGTGGCGTGGTGGCGTCGCCGAGAACGGCATCGACGCCATGGTGCAGTAGGGAGAGATTCTCGGGCCCTTTGGGGTCGCCACAGGCTTGATTCGTCGGGTGGGCTTTTCTCCACTCAAATGAGGGCAGCTAAGCATCCATGATGACGACCAAATCGTCAACCTTCAAATTGGGCACCTTCCATTTGTCCCTCTTAAGTAAATTTAAAGAGATATTCCATTTTCCACAGTTGAGCGAAGCGATGATGTAGAATTTTTACTTTCTCGCATCGCGAAGTGAGCGGAAAATCAGCATGTGAATCTTTGGGCCAAGCGGTGAGTGGAGCTCTTCGGAGGAAGTGCCCGGGTGTCAGTGCTAATAGGTCGGAAGGATCATCCGACATCGGCGTGAGAGGACGCGAGTTCGAGACTCCTTCAATTCGTGCTAGCAATGTGGCGAAATCTTCAAACGATAATTTTTTCCAACCAGCCACCTTGACGAAGTGGATCCTGAAGCTTTTGACCGCCGCCTCCCAAAATCCACCCATACATATTATAAAAATTTGCTGATACTTCGGCTTTTCTACATCCAAATTTTCACCGATTTCTGTAGCCTCCTAAGCGTTTTATGGGGAAAAAACGTTTTGGGTTGTACGGGGGGTGGGTGGTGGGCGTGTCCAAGTTTAATAAAATTTCGGTGGTGCTTTGGCTTTGCTATAACTAAACTTTGTGCAAAATTTCGTTGATTTCTGTAGCCGCCAACGTGTTTTACAGGGAAAAAAACTTTTGGGTTGTATGGGGGCTGGGTGGTGGGCGTGTCGGATTTTAATGAAACCTTACATTTTTCTTAATTATGCAAAAAAAAGACTCGGTGCCAAGTTTCATTATTCTTGGAGCACTCCTTCTACTTTTTGCCAAGAAATGTATGAAGCCTAACCACTGTGCGTCATGCCGTATGTTTGTGTGAATAGTACTCTAATCACTTGTTACATCGGATTTGCCTTAGCTCTCGTGTTTATGCACAAACTTTACCGCGAGTTGAATTTTCTACCCAGTTTATGTAAATGTGCATATGGGCATTTTCGCAGGTCCTGAACGTACGTTCGTATGTTTTTGATGTAAAAAAAAAAAAAACATAGGGCCAATATTACCAAGCATATTTAAAAACATTTTAAGATTAAAGTAAAGCTTTTTATTTTAAGTTTCATTTTCAATATGCAACTTTTTTAAGTATAGCAAAATGTGGCAGCACGCTCCACTGTAAGGGCTGTCTGTCTAATTAACAGCTGGTTAAAATAATATTTTTAACATGGAGTCGTGCTCGCGAAATTTTTCATCGAATGAAATTCAACTTTTGCTAAGCCTTGTAAATAAAAGAAAACATATTTTGGAAAACAAATCGACTGACAAATATCGCCCAGAACAAAAGGAACGGGTGTGGAAGGAAATAGAGCAGGATTTCAACACTAGCATTGAGCAGGAGTTCCGGTCCTACAAAGTTTTAAGGACAAAATACATAAACTTAAAAACAAACTTGAAAAAAAGAGCTGCGGAAAGCAAGCGGTCCTTGTATGCTACTAGAGGAGGACCAGCAATAGCGCATTCCAACAACGAGTTCGATGCATTACTTAGTGGTATTGTCTCCGATACGAATTTGAATGGAATGCAATCGGTATACGACAATGACAAATTAAGCAACTTCGAAGGTGTTTGCAAAATGTGAAATCATTTTCATTAATTATAAAGATTTATTTCATAATTAGAGTACTTAGATGATGAATATTTTGAAAATATTTCTCCAAAACATAAGCAAGCCTGATTGGATCACTCGACTGTCAATGAAGGTGTGTACATTAAAATATATTAAATTTTTTCGATAATGCAACACCTTTTTATTGGAAACAAAAACTCACTTCATATCTGTATATTTACAGAAATATGGTCTGACACAGAAGCAGCGGCTTGGTCGAAGTACACTCCAAAAGACCTCAAAGGTCAGAAAAATAAAAAGTTGAGTTCTGGCTTTAAAACTGAAAAATCAACAAGTTGGACCAAACTAGCTGAAACGAAGGCGAAGTGGTCGGAAGAAAAGCTCAGCCAGGAAGTCGCTTCTTCGAAAACCGAACATGAACTTAAAATTGAACACATGACAAAAATGCAAAATGTAGAGTTGGAACTGCAGGAGCTGAAAAAACAACAAATGGTTGAAAAGCATGACTTAGAAATGGAGATCCTTCGGGCGAAACTAAACAGAACCTATAACAGATAAAACTATGTTTTTCACTGATTTGGACTACACATTGTAAACGAGGCTGTGAAAAAGTCGAATCAGCCACTTAAGCTGCGCGTTGTTGGGTACACTTTAACCAATTAAAGCTGTTGGTTTTTTTCTCTGAGTACATATGTATATTAGACCGTACCTCAAAAAAAAAAAGTGCGCCGTATACCAGCGAAAATGACGCATTTTTGCAAGAAAATAACGAAAAGAAAAAAAAATTTTTTTAAATCGAACCTAGAGGTCGCGAATTGGTATATTTCTTCATATCTCTGGTGTTTACAGTCGGATTTTAAAGTTTGATACATCAATGTTTTTGTCGCATAGAGACCAATATAGCCTCTATAGAAGTCATTGACCTCAGGCGTACCGTTCTAGTACTTACCCCCAAGATCTCAGTGCCTACCACCCTTATGTACCACCCTAATATCAAAAAAATAAAACCCTTAAAATATCATCAAACTTCTCCTCAGGAAATATATCGATATTTGCAACATAAATATTTTTAACTGTTTTTAATGTTTTTAAACAAGAAGGTGTTAGAAATGTAATTGTTTTATGGCAACGCGCCGGCATACCAATTATAACCCTAGCGGCGGTTCAGAAACGTATTTATTTACTTGTAAATACCTATTATGCAATTTCTAAGAATCGATTGAGATATAACGTGAATACTTGGTGTCCGTTTTCCGCCGTAGCCGCTATGGGGGCAAGCCCTTAATCAAACCGATTTAACGAAACCCTTTGCTCTCTCGCGTTCAACAGTTCGACCTCCAGCGACGACGGCACAGTCTATGATCGCAGCCGTTAAGACGCGCCTCGCCGTTACGCATTCAATCGCAAACACCAAAATTATTCAAGTGCAGTGACAAACAAAAGAAAAAGAAATTGATTTTTTGAACTACAAGCGCCAAGAAGGCCGATTATTTTTTGACTGTAAAAGCTAAAAAATTTATCATCGCGTCGCGCAAACGCCGACAACCATAATCGAACCAGAAAAAAACCCGAATTTTAATTATAAATGGCGTCGCGCAAACCGCCGACAAACTTAACACGAGGATAGAAAACTCAAAGACGGCTTCTCCACTCCATCTGCAGAAAACAAAGGTACGTTAGCCCTTAACTGTCCCTGACATTGACACTTGGAATAAATTGTTTAAGATTTCGCGTTGCAAGTGTGGCATTGAAAGCAACAATCGTGTAGTTGTAACACTTCAAATAAAATTCCAGATGGAGCAAAAATGTTTGTAGGCGTGGCAGTGGGCGGATGTCTCCCATTTTCACTTAGGATCATACTCGGGGCTCGATATACCTGTGTGGCAAATTTCGATGTGACTGGTCCAGCCGTTTCGAAGGAGATTCGACCACAGACGGACAATTTCAAAATTTTTTGAAATATGAAGTTATTGAAGTATATGAGCGATATATTTATACATTTAAATAAAATATTTAATAGCATACTTTCAGGAAGAAGTACTTTTTTTGGAATATTAAACGGATATAGTTCCCTAAAGCGACATTTTAGCACAACAGTGTTTTCGGAAAAATTCCTTGGCATATCACAAAGTACATTTTGATGTTAATTTGGCACACCAAGCTTAAACTCATTGATAGATAGGGACCAAACAGTGGACAAAAGAACTTAAAAAAATTTTCTAAATTTAGTTAAAAATATTTATGTTGGAAATATCGATATACTTCCTGAGGAAAAGCTTGATGATATTTTAAGGGTTTTATTTTTTTGATATAAGGGTGGTACATAAGGGTGGTAGGCACTGAGATCTTGGGGGTAAGGACTAGATTGGTACGCCTGAGGTCAATGACTTATATAGAGGCCATATTGGTATCTTTGCGAAAAAACACATTGATGTATCAAACTTTAAAATCTGACTGTTAACACCAGAGATATGAAGAAATATACCAATTCGCGACCTCTAGGTTCGATCAAAAAAAAATTTTTTTTCTTATCGTTATTGTCTTGCACAAATGCGTCATTTTCGCTGGTATACGGTGCACTTTTTTTCTCCATATAAGGTGGTACGGTCTAATGTATATAGTAATATTTTCATTATTTTAATTAATACCCATGAAGGTAATATATATAAAAAAAATTTATTTGAATAAAACTATAGTTTTTTAAGATGACCAAGTATTATTTGCTGCTTGAAGAAATCATAACCTCGGTTAGAAGTTGGAGGAACCGCAACTTCGGTTTCAATAATGCCTCTGATCTCTTCGGTAACGGGAGGCGGGTTTCGATCACTTTTTAAGTTGCATATGTTATGCAGAACTGCAGTCGCTACAACTATAGCCTCCACTTGTCGATATTTCATCCGAATACCTAAAGATAGAACTGGAAATCTTCGCTTCCATACTCCTGTTGTGATTGTAAGCAAATGATATGTTCCCTATGAACCTAATGCCTAAAATCCGTTGTGAAAATAAAAAGGACACAAGTTTTATACGTTATTATATCTTTTATTTAACCCCTATTTACAACACAATATCGTTTATACTAGCTCCTGTCATAAACTCTAAACTACCCTATTTCCCTAAACTCCAAGTCCACGCTCTAATCGCTGTTGCCACTGGTGAGTACATACGAGTCGAGCTGAGACTGTCACAAACTGGTCTTCCGCAAAGAGTCCCTTTCTCCATCTCGATCTTCGGCTTATATAAAAAGAAACTGCTGATGCCGCATTGCTCATTTTCCAATTGCGGCCCGTTGAATTATTGCGAAACTTCTGGAACTGCTGAGCGCGTTCAACGTTGACCTCATTATCGATTTCGCAATCTATGTCTGTCGCAATAGTTGGACTGCTGACCTGTGCTTGTTGCTTTGATTTAACTAACACTCTTGTCGTGTCCCAACGTTGATCATATTTCCATAACCGTATTTAAGCTTGGTTTGGTTGTTGTTGTTGTTGTTGTTGTTCTTTCGTTTGTGCTGAATTTGTTTTGTTATATTTCGGTCTGTGCGTACAAAGGTGACCATCGTGCATAATAATTGAATGCTCGTGAGTCGAATGTTGACTCACAACACTCCGTACGAGCGTTCGACGCAGTTTCGAGTTCGAATCAATGACTCATTGTAGAGCGCTTAAGCAGGCGTTCTCAAACTTCCTAAAGGAGTCATGATCCATCGCTTGCATGGATAGCCACTATCACCAATAATGATAGCATTTCCAAATTCATTTCTCTCGAATCTGCTGAATATTCGGGAGTTCGCAAAAATTCTTGTATCGTGTGTCGACCCAGGCCAGCGACAAACAACGTCTAAAATGTTTAATTTGCTGTCGCAAAGTGTTTGAACATTATACGAGAAAAATCCTTTGCGATTACGGAACAGTTCTGCATCTTCGCCAGCTGAAAATGTTAAATTAACATGTTGCTCCAAATTCAACGAAAATATATTGCGCTCACCAGGTGAAACAATTTTAATGTGACTACAGTCAATCGCTGCTATAACCCGAGGAAATTTTGCAATGTTGTAAAATTCCGCTTGCAGTCAGCGTTGACCATCGGTTGTTGATGGGAACGATATAAAATGATCTCCCAACAAAGCGATATGGTGGCAAACCCTTCGTGTACCGCGAGATGTGGTGCTCACTGATACGCCGCTTAGATCGCCATCACTTCTTTGCATGCAGCCAGTTGCAAAATAACTCAACGTTAAGAGGAACATATGTTCTGGGGACAAGGCTCTATTCCTGAAATTTTTTGTAATCATATATCAAGAATTACGGAAAAATAAACAGTTTCACCTGGAAGTTCTATGCTGGATATTGTGACGAATTAGTTCCAGCACCATCCATGTGGCTTCTTTGCACATTCGGTATCGGTTCCGAAAGACCACTTCATCATAAAATGAGAAAAAATTTCGGCGCTGTCGAAAAATACGAGGCCGGCGACTAATAATCACCCTTACGATGGGTTCAAAATCCATATCGCTTTCATCACTCATATAACTGTAGTCCGAAATCATAACTTTAACGATTTGTTTGTTTTGTATTCCGCAGACTTTTCATAATAATTGTAATCAGCTGTTTTTCTAACGCATAATTCAGGGCTGTTATCGTATTTAAAACAAAAAACTTAAACGACCTGCTGAGGTAGTTTAAAATATTTTTAAAAATAATTTAAAAATTTCATTGGTGAAAATGAATATCAGATTTTATTTTTAAAAATTTTTTAAATATGCTTGGTAATATTGGCCCATAGAAAACCAACATTTCCCCTCCATTTTTTTCTGCAATTGGATAAAGTTTTGGTAGACCCTTTATATAGTGCAAAAGATGAGCTTTATCGAGTTTTAGTTCTTGTAATAATACCAAAAAACATGAGGTCCCGAACGGACGAGAAATAGAAGTCAAGTTTTATTGAGTCTATTTAAATGTAAAAATCTGCGAAGTGGAACGGAATTTCTGAATGAAGTAAATTTTTTTTGAAAAAGGATAAACGTAGCTTGCTTTTGGGTAGTTTCACAACAAAATATCTCTATTGCTTTATTTACAATTAGCTTAAGTACCGGTCTCCAACGTACGTTTTTGTCATGTATCTTTTATTCAGATTATCACCTTATATTGTGTCTTTATAAGCATAAAAAATCGTTTATAACACTAAATTATGTGAGGAAACCAGAGTAAATTGAATAAACTAGGTTTTAAAATGTTTTATTAAATAATGTCTAATAACACTGTGGTAGTTGAAAAAAAGACTAGACCGAATTCAACGGTTTCCCTCTATTTCGGGCACGAGGAATCGGACTGCATCATTGTTTTTTTGTGTTATCGGTACGTCTTCATGCAAAACTTTTTTTAAAAGTTTTTTGACCACTTTTTGGCCCATATCTATATATGATCGGCTGGCGGAAAGGCCCATATTCAACCCGAGTAAATTCTCTTACTCGGTTATGTTACGGAAATCAATATCGTCAAAAACTGACGATTTACGATATTTTATGTGCCCCAAAATTCGTTACAACAAATCCTGTATTTCATTATAATAGATCAAAGCGATACATATATTATTCTCTCCGAATTTAAAGTTGAAAGCCAGGTCAAAACTTACTCAGCGTGATTTTAGAAGCATTTAAAGTTTTTGACGATTTTAATAGTCATTTCAGTAACATGCCCGAAAGAGCGTTTAAGCCAGGGGTTGAATTGAATTTTGGGTAAATGAGGGCCTTTACACTTGCAAATTTTTCACATCGATTCAGTGTAAATTCAGCCACAACGGCAACGCCGATTTTAATTATCGTTAAGAATACAATCGATGAATATATCGAATTTATCTCACTGCACCCAACCAAAGTGTCAAATTTTTCTGTGTAGGACCGGCCTAGAGTTAATATTTTCCAAGCGTGGTATCAAGGTGTTTCCGTACTATTGATGTGTTACTTCCAGGATTGTATATTCACTGACACCGGGTAAATGTTTTTATTGTGTAATGCATCGTATGTGCACATTAGAGATTTGTGTGTTTATGTACTCTGTAAAGGTCTGGAAAATAAAATTAAAATAGCAAAATATAACAACACAATCACAAATATATATATAAGAAGCTCAAAAATTTTTGAATTGCTTTGGAATTTAGAATATGATTACCACGGCCGTCCGATTTTCTAAGGAAACGAAATTTGTGCGCGATTGATTCTTTGGTTCCATGTCAGTTATGTTTGAACGTTTTCTTCTGACTAGTTAAAAAAAATAATTTATTCGAGCAATTTTATGAGTAATTATTAAAAAAACTACAAAAATGTTTTGTATGGAATATATGAGCCAAATATGAACCATAATTGGTGATTAAATTATACACGATTCGATATGTTTAATATAGGGTAGGCAGATTCGTCACCTTGTTTTCAATTTCCTATATCCCATAAGGTTGTCAATGGATTAAGGACGTTAAAATTCCTCATTGTAATGAAATATATAAAACTGGTGGCTTAATAAATGGAAAAGTAACTTTTTTCATAGTATTTATGAACAAACTCATTTTTCTGAATGTGCCCCATGTTAGGTGTAGTTTCGTCTTTTGAATGGTCACTTGCTGATGCGTTTTTTGGTCCAAAAAATGCTTAGAAATTGATAAATTATAGTTTTATTATATTTACATTTAAAGAATAAATAAAAAGTAATAAATAGCAGAACTTTATGTGAAGGTTGCCAAAGAAAACATTAAAAATAAGTACTTTCAGTTCGCCCTCTGACTGGATGGGTCAGACTGGGGAACTTCAGTTCAACACTGCGCTAGCTCCGTTCCCATATAAAAACACTGCATACTTCGTTCTTATAGAAAAACTACTAGTGCTACTGAAATATCGTTTTCAGAAAGTCTTAGGGGTCGGTCACATATTACGTAACACAGGTTTTGATCATTTTAGACACCCCCCTCCCCCCTTGTAACAAGAAATAACAAATTTCAGACATCCTCCCTCCCCCCGGTAGCAACAGTCACATGTAAAATTTTTGATCTGCCATTATGAAATAAAATTAGAAAGAAGTCTTTTTATAACAAAATTAACATTATTTCCCAATAGTTGATAAATATTAATATATAAAATATTTCAAATCAATCTAGTAATTTCTTCTTTTTCAAATGAAAAACCAAGTGAATTTTTCATTTCCAACTTGTGTTACGTTATGTATACGAATCTCCGAATTGAGTTGCTTTCTATCGTGAAAAAGGTTTGTGCTGCAGTTCTTAGATTTGACACACAATTGATTTGCCTACAATTTAAGATATCAGTTTTGGAAAGGGGACTGATACCGGGTGATCTATGTTCATGCAAATTCCAAAAAAATAATAAAAATCTTTCATCAATTTTTCAATTTTTCGACTTTGAGCATCACTTTGCATCATTCATTTAACAATTTGGAGTGTCTTTTTTACGTAATGTTAAAGAATGATGTTTTAAGAACATTGTTTAGGTCAACAGATTGGCAGCCCTTTTTTATCTCATTTCGATAGAGTCTAAGAGAGTTAGAAAGAGAAGCCTTCAAAGACAGAGACCGCTGCTATTTCCCTTTCCAATCAACTTTTTAGTCTTTAAGTCTAACTTTGAGACAGCTGAACTTAAACGTTCAGTTCGTATTCGCCATTCATGTAATAAACCGCTCCTTCGCTAAAAAACTTAAAATCTTGGCTTTTGTCTAATACACGGTTTTTCGTCTTTCTTTGGTAAATTTGATTGATAATCTGCACAAGTCAAATTCAATTTCGCTATTTCATTACAGTCCACTTTCCTCCAGAAAAAACAAACAAAAGATTTAAAATATTTTAAACCATATATGAGAAAAATGAGTTTCAAAAAAGCAATGGTCGTAAAATTCTTACCCGATTTGCTCAAAATTCTGACGTGATGGAATTTTTTTGAAGTTTTTCAAATTTTCAGCAAACAAAAATCTAATAGAAACACCACTGCAACTCAAAAGGGGAAAATCAAATTTCAATTGTGCAGGCCTGTGCTATTATTCTTATATCAGCGTGTTACGTAACAATCGCAGGGAACCTTCCCTCCCCCTTGTAACATTACGTAACAATTTACTGAAACGCGAGTTACCAATACTGTCAGTTTTGGAAAATTGGTTTAAGTTTGACTCAGAAATGCCTTTTTCGGGAGCAGAAAAAATGAAAAGGGGAAGGGAAAGTAGGAAGAATATAAGGAAGCATGCGTTATACAAAAATTATTAAATATTATTTTATTTGGAGCTATTTTGCAACATCCCACAGAAGAGGTCCTGTGGATGGTATAGGTTTTCTGACGAGAGTCTGTTGTTTTCCAGACTAAATATTTCAGAAGCGGCTAAAGGGTAAAAAAATGAGAGTATTCATATTTTAATGGGTAAAAAATGAGAGTTATTCATATTTTAATGGAGGCATAGCGAGGATAAATTCAATTTGTTGGGATAATGGCAAATTAAGAATGGCTAAATATCTGCAGTTTGAAGTAAAAAGCTTGTAGACCTCAGTTAATACAGAATTGTTCAGCTTTAATAGCGAAAGTGATGACAAATTAAATGCTTCGCAACATAATCTACTAAATCTATTTATTTTAATTTTATTTTATTATATTTCCATGCATTGTAGTACTACAATCAACTTTCTTTCTTACGGGCTTATAAAAAATCGCATAAAGCGCGAGTTACCAATTCCTAGTAACGCGAGTTACCGCATATTATTTATTTATTGATCAACAGCAGCAGTGTTTACGTACAACTTTTTTGTTTTCGAACTCTTCATTCTATTCTTAATACAAAAAAAATCAAAATTAGCCAATCCACGTATTTAAATTACGGAATTGTTAAAAAATAGTGTCCGACCGAAGGTGGATTTTTAGCCGAAGCCGAACAATCGGCAGAGTTGAAGACTTCGGCCGAAGACCGAAGGCCGAAGCCGAATGCAAAAAATTTTACAGTAAGGAAATAAAATCAGTCTTTATTCATTTGACAAGCACAAAAACAAAACCGCTCAAATTTTCTCTAAATTCTTTCGCTTTAATCGCCCACAAAGTGAGAATTTACGGCAATAATTCACTTTCGAATTTATTATTATTCTTATTATTATTATTATAATTATAAGTATTATTATTATTATTGTTTGAGTATTGCGCCTTAAAAAAAAGAGAGGCAGTAGCTTCTGAGTCTATCGGCCCTCGAATTTCTTAAAATAAACCCAAAACGAGAAAAATTAAAAAAAAATTCCGGCCTTAACATGGCCCGTGTACACACATTTAATATCAATTATTGTTTTTCTCTATTTAAAATTCCAAATACCTTTTATTTTTAAAATTTTTAATTTCTCGATTTTGATCTCCCTCGTCTTGGGATTTCTCCGGAACTCTCGACTGCTAGTCAAATGCTCTTCTTTGACACCGTCTTTGCCCAATTGAAAAGACTGGATTTTTTACGTTTATAAAGTTTTAAAGTCAAATTGAACTTTTCATAATTTTTTCAATTTTGGGCTTGATTTGGGCGCGCATTGGGCTCAATTTGGGACCATTTCGATTTTTTTGGGCTTGAGTTGGGCGCGCATTGTGCTCAATTTAAGCCCATTTTGGTTATGTTTGGGCGCGCATTGGGCTCGGTATGGGCACGTTATTGTTATATTTGTGCTTGGTTTGGACTCGATTTGGGCGCGATACTGTTAATTATTTGGGCCCAGTTTGAGCGCGCTATGGGCGCGTATTGAATTTGGGCTCGATTTGGGCGCGTGTGGAATTTTGGGCTCAATTTGAGCTCGATTCGGGAGCGTTTTGATTTTTGGGCGTCATTTGGGCCCGATTTGGTCCTGCATATTTTTACTCGGGGAAGCAATTGAAAATCTATCGAGAGTTTTTTACTTCCATTAAAATGCAAAAATATTCGGCTAAAATATTCGGCTTTTTCCAGCCGAATATTAAGAATTGGCCGATCATGCCGATTACCGAAGCCGAACCTTCGGTCGGACACTATTAAAAAACCTTTGTCTGAAAACTGTAACGCGAGTTACCGGGACTTTTAAGTCTTCATTTAGTTAACTACTTCAAGAATCATTTCATTTTAAGTTTTTATCTAATATAAGTATAAGTTCAAAGTTACAAATAATAAAGATAACATTATATAAATGACCAGAATTTGTTCTGATTGTAACGCGAGTTACCATGGGATCGCCCGAAACAAATTATATTTTCAAAATTACCATTTATGTGTTAATGAAGTTTTATTTTTTCATCAGAACATACAAATTATTTTTTAAGTTTTATTTTCTACTCAGGAGGGGAAAATTATTTGTCGAATTTTTTATTCTACTCAGAAGATTAAAATTAATCTCGAAGTTTTAGTTTTTACTCAGAAAATAAAACTAGAATTTAGTGCAAAAACTTCTTGATCTTTGGTTAGTGGCAAAAAACGAATAAAAAAGCTTGGTCGAGTTGTTTTTTATTAAATTTTACAAAAAGGACCTTTTGGCCTGAATTAGTTGACAAAATTGACAGCAAATCTGTTAAAACTAGTTTTAAACAGGCACAGCATGCAAAACTATTGCCAATTCATATAAATAGGGAAAAATTAATTTCTTTTCTTCCCAATATTGCATGATATCGATGTCAACATCTATATGCTATGGATTATAATACCCTAAACCGATTACAGCTGAAATACGAAATTAAAAACCGCTAATGCAAATCACAAAAGCAGGTCTCCAGACTGTCAATGCGCATTAGCTTTTTGCAATCAGCTGAAAGCTAGGTTGCCACTTACAAAATATAAAGGCAATTGAAACAAGTAAGAGTGTTATAGTCAGGCGAGCCTGACAACTCCCACTTTTCCAATTTTTTGAATTCTAATCGGAAGCTTAAATATCAGATTTTGGGGCAGTTTTGAAATTTTTGTGACCTATCAAAGAAGTTTTTGGAGAGGATGTTTATGGCTACAAAGGAACCATAAGTGCTTAATTTCGTGAGGGGTGGTGAGGCGAAAATAACGGTTGTGGGTTAATGCCGAACTTAGATTCGTTCCTAGCTCACCAAAAAACGTAGGGTATAATACGTCTTTCAATTTCTTATATATTATAGAAATTTCACCCTTTGTGGGGAGGTTTCTGAAGGGTTATAAGGGTAAACTATGGGTCGTGGGTATATTTTGATCTCAGCTTCGTATTAAGCACACCAAAAAACGTGTGGTGGGATAGTGTTGTGCGGATTTTTCCGAAATCCTGCACTCGCCTATCGGAATATTCTAAAGGAAACGCTCTTTAGTGTTTATAATTATAGCTGTTTATTAAAGATCAGTTATCGATCATAACTGTTCACAACTGTAACAACTACTTATTACTACTTTCGACTATAAACAACTGTTAGCAACTCCTTTTTTAGTTTAAAATACAAAGCTTATATACTAATTACTAGCTGGCACCAAGGCTCGCTCCGCGAGCCTTCGCGCCAGCTTCGTATGACCCGCGCTCGTTTCCTCTCCCGCTACAGGTTCATATTGGGCAAAAGTAGTAAAAGTGGTAAAGTAGTATGTTTTTAAATACTCTAGGTTTTTATTCATTCTTTGTGTGAAATTTAAACATGCTATAAATTTTTACTTAAACTACTATCGACCAATAATTCCTCCTCTCCCATGGAAACGTGGCATTGTTTTATGTACTTAACTGTGAATATAATAGACTTAATATTCACTGAAATGCGCTTTCTCCCGATTTAAATAAAAATAAATTTTTTTTTATGATTTGAAAGTTTGTTACATTAAAATTTTAAATAGCTTGGTGAATTCGTATTTTTTGCCCAAGCCTACTTTGCTGCTTTTTCATTTTGAATAACCTAGATACCGACTGCAGCGGTAAAATTATTCCCCTATCTAATTTGGGGAATAGCTGTTATCCATCTATCCATCTAACTATCCACCGCACAAAAAGTAAACAAACGGCTACTTTGACAGCGTGCCATCGGAAGACGATCTTCAAATTTTCCGTTCAAAATTGTAGCTTGAAGAACATTGCCCATTATTTTTGTTATGACTAATCGTGTACCGTTGCATAGCTTAGGTGCATTTAAATTCCGAAGCAAAATGATAGGTGAACCAGTGTTAATCGTAAGTTATGTGGTGGCATTCCTGGTAAATCCAGCGAATTCAAAAATTCAACAGGATAGTTTACTGCTTCGTCAGGATTGGTAACAGCGTCGATTGATTTGAACAATATCTCATTGCCGGGCAATGACTGTTGTATTTTAAAGTTAATAGCGTCAACATCGATATTTTTTGCAGCTAAAATAGCTCGTTCACGAAGCCACGCATGATTAAGATAATTAGCTCTTAAATCTGGAAATATGCTTTCAATCAAAGCATTTTTCGCATTTACCATGCTGCAGAAATTTCCTGGCAATAGGGTATTTGACTGATTTTCAGAAAGTGTCTCATTTGAATCCTTATAGCTTAATATGATAGAAAGCAAAATATTTGCGGAATACGTTTAGTAAACAAAAATCTAGTGAAATAGGGATGGGCATCGGTTATAAAAATATCGACATTCCGATATCAGATATCGAAGATAAAGAAATTTATAGCTCGCGATAAAAATGGCTTAAAACGGTCTGACGAAGATTTAAGCATTCAAACAGTCTATCATAATTTTCAAAGTTGCTTAAACAAAGTACTCACGATACTTTTGAAATCAATGAAATTAATTTCAAAAGATTTTTGTCAAAATTGAAAATCTGCAATAGTTATCATATAGATTATTGTTTAACACGGATATCGAATATCACCCATCCCTATAGTGAAGTGGGTGTATGTATATTTATACATATGTCAACATAACCTCAAATCATGAAGATACTTACTTTACTGTTTTTACGTTTTTCAGCTCTGCACCAAAGAAATCCGTGTTATTTCTAAAGAAATGTGCTACCATAAAAGCGTCCACTTGAGGAAGGTTGTTGCTATCAGCTCGCACAAACTTCTTTTCCATTGTAAGCTGAAGTGCATGCACTCAAAGTAGAACGCTTTTGAATATTGTAAACAAAACACAGCTGTTTTTGTTTACTGGGCAATCTCGGTAAAATTATTCCCCCATCTAATTTAGGGAATAGGTGTTATCTATCTATCCATCTCTCTATTCATCTATCCATCTATCTATCCTTCTATCATCAATCTTTCAACCTATCAATCTGTCAATCAATCAATATTTCAATACATCTATCCATCAATCTATCAATCTGACATTCTATCAATCTGTCAATATTTCAATATATTTATCCATAAATCTATCAATCTGTCATTCTATCAATCTATCAATCTGTCAATTTATCAATTTTTCAATCTATCAACCTATCAATATGTCAATCTATCAATCTATCAATCTATCAATATTTCAATCTATCAATCTGTCAATCTATCAATCTGTCAATCAGTCAATCTATCAATTTCTCAATCTATCCATCTTTCAATATATTTATCCATCAATCTATCATTCTGTCAATCTGTTAATTTATCAATCTTTCAATCTATCAACCTACCAATCTGTCAATCTTTCAATCTATCAATCTTTTAATATATCATTCAATCAATCTATCAATCTGTCAATCAATCAATCTATCAATCTTTCTATCTATCAATTCTTACAACTCACAAAAATGCTGATATCTCACGACACACGCACCAATGTCGCACGCGCACCAATGTCGCACACGCACCAATGTCGCATATAGCTTAAAACATTCAGGCAGACTTCACCTTTCAAATAAAAAAAACTGCATGCAAATCGGTTCAGCCAGTGCCGAGAAAGTTCAACACAAACACATTTCGCAACATTATTTTATATATATAGATTCTAGATATTTTAACCTAAGTCTGCGCTCTGCAGACGCTGATTTGTTCTTCGGGAACGGTGTCATGGGCCTGCTGACGCATGCTGATCTGTGCAGGTGTGCTTCCGGGTTTGTTGGTCGTTTTGTTCCCACGAACATTCGATTCTCATATTCGCATAATTCGCATACTCGGCGATTCTGCGTAAGGTCACCTATGATGTAACGTTGCACTTGGCACGCTTGTATGGAGGTGCGAAACGCCAGCGTGCGTTTTCGGACATCTGTTGTCGCTAGCAGTCACAATATGGGCTGCTTTACTGTTTGACTCAGAACATGCCTCCCCCCTTTGAAGACGATGCCACGTCTTGGCATTCAAATGAACGGTAGAAGGTAAGGGAGTGTTTGTTATTGCTATTGAAAGGATTGCCTCAAAAGCAATCTTAGTATTTTGAGCCATCTGTTATAGGAAGATTGGCTGCTGATTGGGATCCGACAGGAAAAACTGTTGATTTGGTCCCAAAATTTAAAGTGGTTTACTGTCATGTTTTTTGTTGGTGCAACTTGTTTCTGTTCTTGATTCTTGTTTCTGGTTCTGGTAGGTAATGAACTTACGCCCTATTGGTTAATTACGAAGCTTGTGGTCAGCATGGTCAGCATCCCATCGATGTCCTCTCCTGCGTCATTCTGCTATAGATTCGATTGAGACAGTTGGGGTGTGTTTTTATTATTATTTTTGTTTTTTTTTTATAATTATTTTTTTTCATACTTGTTCTTTTTTTATACCCGACACACTCTGTGTCGAGGGTATATTGCGTTTGTTGGGTTGTGTGTAACACCCAGAACCAGTCGAGATAGACTATACAAAATGTATATAGAAATGATCAGCATCACCAGGATATTCGATTTAGCCATGTCCGTCTGTCTGTCTGTCTGTCTGTCTGTCTGTCTGTCTGTCTGTCTGTCTGTATACAGTTATCTTATCGAAGGAGTTGAGCTATCTTGACAAAATTTTGTATGCGTGCTCACAAGGACATGAGTAAGACTAAGTTCGAGAATGGACCCGATCGGACCATTTTTAGGGGTACCTCCAGTACTAGGGTCTGTTACGAAAATCACAAAAACTGCTCTAAAATCGGAGTTTTTCAAGATATTTTGATGAAATTTGGCATTTGAACATATTTTAGGCCAATTAATGTGATTTACAAAAATCAGAAAAATGGGCGTGGCAGAAGGGCGTTTTTCGAAAATTGTCTCCTACTCCCGAAACGCCTATGGGACTTGAACGAAAATTGGCACTTATATGTACTTCCTTTGTTACCATAAACATCCTGCCCAAAAATTTTCTGGATTGGTTCATTATTAAGGGTACCTCCAGTACTAGGGTCTGTCACAAAAATCCGAAAACTGCCCCAAAATCTGACTTTCCAAATATTTCAATGAAACTTAGAATTTGCGCGTATATTTAAGCCTCCGATTAGAATTCCGAAAAATTGGAAAAGTGGGCGTGGCAAAGGGGCGGTTTGCATAAAGAAATTTAAAAAAATGCGGTATATGGGGCCCCTATGGCCTTAAACAACTCCTGATATTAAAAATTATTTGAATATGTGTGTCTGTGTCGGGTATTCTATTGTCAGGCTTGCCTGACTATAACACCCTTACTTGTTTTAATTGTGGGTTTCTCATGTTTAATTTTATTTATTATTTTTTTCCGTTCTTTTATTTTTATTATTAAATATTTTCTTTGTTTCAACTGTCTCCCACCTGTAATTTACAAAAAATACAAAATACAAAAACTAGTCTAGGGTAGTAATCTGGATAATTATGGAGTCTATTGTTAGTTGTATTTGAGTTATTCAGTTTTAACCTAGTTTTTTGTTTTTTCTTAAAACTACTATGTTATCGAAATTTGAGTCTTTGATTGCAATTTAAATTTTTAAGTTTAGTATGATCTACTTAAATTTCATAAATACGAACATTTTGAATTTTAAATTTTGTATGTTTAAGGTTTACATTTTTCCTCAGAATATCTTTCCATTCAAATATTTTTTTTTTTTATAATTTTGAATGATTTTAATTTCGCTTTTCTTTTCTTTGAATTTTGAATTGCAGCAAATGGGAAATTACTCCTTTTTTTATGTGAGGTGTAATGTCAAATTTTGTTTATTTAGATACTTGTTTTGTTTTTTTTTTATTTGTATATCTCCAATTATTCTCTTTTTTAATTTTTTTTCTTTTTTTTCTTACCAATCACTCTTCGCCTCTTCTTAGTTTGGAATCTAAATTGAACTTAGGAATTTCAGCACTTTCAATTGAGTTTCCAAATTTAAGAAGAGAAATTTTACGTCTGGTATTCATCGCGAAACCCCATCTTGGTCTTCCTGAAAAGAAAAAGAAAACATGAAATTATTCCCTACCTGCGCACCAACTATTCTCGTGTTCATGCCTTTATTTCGGCTGTTCAAATTGAACTTGACAATTTTTAATTTTTGCTTAACTACTTTCCAACTTGACCTATTTTCCTTTTGACTGTCTTTTGGTGTTTTGTTCGAGTTCAATTATTATTTTCTTATTTTTTCCAATATTGTAATGTCAAGTGCACTATATTTAAAAAAAAATTGTGTTTGCTCATCAACATTTACTTCGCGGCTAGCTTCTACTGTTCAGAATTAAAAAAAAATTATTTTGCTTTTGTTTTGTCCTCGCTCGTTTTGATATGCGAGCACTTTTGTCTTGAACAGAAAAATGTTTATAATCTTTTTTTTTTTAAGATATGTAATTGTCGCGTGGTGGAGCTTAATTTCTGGTAGCGCCAGTTTGAAATAGGATCGCTTCGTTTAGTACTTTAAGGGTCTGGTAACAAAATATGTATTTTGTGACATTTGGAATTGCTTGCGCCCTTTTTGTTCGTATTTTGTTTACTATTACCCGTACCTTTATGTTCTTTTTATTTTCTCTCAATTCTAAGGCGATATCTAAAGCTATGAAAACGCCTGTTCTACCTATGCCTGCAGCGCAATGAACTATCATCGGCGGCGGGTTTGTTTTATTAGTATTTGAATTCTGTTGCTGTTCTCTACTAAACTAATCTTCAAAATTTCCATAACTATTTAGCATTTGGGGTGCCTTGATCGAAACCACACCTAAATTGCCAATGGTAAATTGTTCTAGAAGTTTCTGATTTTTGATCGTATAGTTCTAACTCCGTGCAAACGAAATTTTTGTTTTCATTTTTACTGAGCGTTTTAACGCGAAATTGGGAAAATATTTTGGTGCAATTTATGTCAGCTTCCCAGTATCTAGCACACTCTCGACTTCGTGAGCATAACTATGGTATTTAAATTTTGTTCCATACCATTTGCTAGAAGTTTTGTATGGAACTTTCGAGAGGTCCCTGCGTAGCTATATATGCCTTCGTCTTTTTGTATCCATCCATTCCAAGGAAAGCTTGTAACTCATTTACATTTCGGGGTGATGATATATTTTTTTTACACTTTCTACCTTTAGTGGATCTGGCAGCACACCTGATTCCGAACATTTATGCTCTAAATATATAACTTCTTTTTTTTTTAAATTGACATTTTTCTGTTGAAGCTTTAAACTGTTATGTCTTAAGACTTCAAAAACCTTACAAAATCTTTCTTCATGCTCTTCAAAATTCCTAGCGTAAATAACAATATCATCAAGATAAACAAAAGAATCAATTCCCTGCAAACCAGTGAGAATGCTATTAATTATACGTTGAAATGTTGCAGGCGCTCCCGGGAGCCCAAAAGGCATTCTGGTAAATTTAAAATGTCCCATTCCCGTTCTAAATGATGTTTTCTCTTTATATTTTTCTTCGATTAGCACTTGATGGTATCCGCTAGCTAAATCTAAAGTTGAAAAATACTTACTGCAACCCAACTGATCGAGAATTTCATCTATTCTAGGAATTGGAAAAACTTGTTTAATGGTAATATCGTTCAATTTTCAGAAATCTACCACAAGTCGCCATTTCTTTTTCCCATCGGCACCCGTTTTTTTTGGTACTAACAATATTGGAGAATTCCAGGGTGACTTGCTTGGAGAAATAATGCCATCTTTGAGCATTTTATCAACCTGTTAGGTTATTTCTGTTTAATGCAACTCTGGTAGTCTATATTGCCTAATATTAACTGGTGGCTGCCCTGGCTCTGTTGAAAATTCGTGTTTAAGAACTGTCGTATATGAAAGCTCAAGTGAAAAATATCAGAATATTCTCGGAATATGCTCTTAATAGATTTTAACTCTTCTTCGTTTAAATTATTATCTAAACGTACTGTTTACATGATCAATTGAAAACGATCATTTATTTTATAATCCTTTTTGATAAAATTTATCCCTGTTTTCCCTAACTCTTTATAATCTCTACGTTGAGTGTCATTTACCTCCTTTAGCTGTCCAAATTTTACATTTTTTTTTGCTTGCATTCAGAATTGGTACAAATCCCTTTTCATTTTTAACTCTTGTTATTACGTTTCCAACGTATACTCCTTGCAAAATTTCTTGCTTATGTACTACTATATCTCCTGATTCGATATTAACTTTTATGGGAATGACTTTTGAAGTTCTAGCGTTTATAGTAATTGACTCAACTACGCATATCCTTCTAGTCGCTTGCTCTGAACAAAGTGGTAATCTTGCGATTTCCTTGTAATTTACAAAAAATTAAATCGTCTTATTTACTCTATTCGTAACCGAATCCACAGTTCATCTCTACCCAAAAGTCCGTCTGCTGGTATTTTGCTACCAAATGGAAGTACGTGCATATTAAAATTTAATGCTTTGTTATCTTGGTGAGATATCCTTACAGCTCCCTCTGTACTAATATTACCACAAAATGCTCCCCCTTATTGCTTAACCTCTGACCTGTCAACTTCAACTTTTTCCTTTAAGACATCAGATTTGAGCAAACTAGTGTCTGCCCCTGTATCGATAAGCAGAGTTATTTTATCATTTTTAGCTTGTCCACACTGAAATATAATACTATAAATGTATCATCTGATCGACATCCCTCATCTATGGTTAAAGAATTTGTTGAACTGCCAAAGTTCTTTTCTTTTGGGTCTTTGAGCAGCCTTTTCTTCTTATTTGACTCTGACTTACTAAATTTCCTATTTAAATGTAATTCTATTTTTTTTCTTTCTAAAACAACCAAACCCTTTGAATACGACTCTTGTAGACTAGTACACAAAATAATCAACATACTTAATAGTATGATCCATCCTTTGGTGAAAAATTGCTTTACGCATGAATCACTAAAATATGATATTTCATAAACATCTCTTGGATAGGTTACTCAACTGCTTGCTCAGAAAAGGTAACCTTCTTATTTTTTTCATTTTGTTTTCTAAAGAAACATATAGGCTTGCTTAGCCAAACGTATGTTTTTTCATTCTCTTTCATTTGCTCACTGCTACAAAGTGGCTGACTTTTGTTTATTTTAATAGTCGAGTCTTCGACTTCAATTCTATTTATATCCAGTTCCAATAGCGACTGTGACTGACAAGATTAGTTTGATTTTTCCTCTGTGCTACTTTTCATATTTTTAAATTCTTTTTCCTTTAGTTCAATTTTCTGCACATTGCCGCCATCGGGTACTGGAATAGGCCTTAATTTTACTAATCTATTATCGGTTTTCCGGTCTACTGGCCTTGACCGGACCGCGTATAGTTTCCCTGACTCTGAGGAATTGCTGACGGACAATTTGGTGAAATATGCCCAAACTGCTGACATTTGTAGCACTGTCTATTATCAACTCAAAGAGCCCCTTGACCACTTTTGGGTACATTTTGACGGTCGTTAAACCTGCCTTGCCCACTATTGTCGTACGTTTTAGTGTTTCGGTTTTGTGTTTGATCGCAATTCTCTCTACTAGGATTCGATGCTGGAAAATTGACTTCATACTGCAAAATTTGTTAGCATAGAAATGTCCTGATTTTTGGCAAAAACTACAAATGCTATCCTCTTTGAGCAAATCTTCTACTAAATTGATTTCGTTTACTTTGCATCCTATTCTTGACTGGATTCTTTCGACAAAGTATACTAACTGACCAATGGAATCGTTTTCCCTTCCGGCTAACATTTGCTCTAATGATCGATCTCGCAATCCTTTAATAAATGCATTGACCCCAAGATCCTTAAAACATACCTCCATGTTATCTAATCCATAGGTTTCGTTTACGAATTCATTTGCTTCTTTTAATAATTCCTCTATTCTGCTACCAAAAAGGAACACTGGCTCATTTGAGCCTTGCCTAAAGTTGTCTAAATCTGCCCTTATTTGGTCTAAAGTCCTTGCTTTAGCATAATTTTGTTTTATAAGCTCGCAAAATTCTTCTATTGCCGAAAATTTCTTCTCCCCAACCCGCTTATGCGCCTTTCCAAATAATCTCAGCTTTATGCATTCTATAGCGAGCTCCGTGTCCCCAGGTGAGACTTCTTTCTTCAACAATTGACGCCCTTGTATAAATTTATCCACTTCTATTTTAAGCTCTGGACACGATGTACATACAAGTGTCTTCAATGAGAACATTAGTCAGCGAAATGAAAAAGATAGTGGACAATAGACTGTTTCTTATTTTGAAAAATTTGATCGATTTCAAACCGCCGGGCGGAAAATGTTTCCATTTGGCATAAAACTGAATGGTTTCAAATTTGGCGCCGATCGGAGGTGGTTTGATGGGCGCGTTAGGGCTCTGAAATATGAAAAAGAAATTTAACAGATCGAAAAATGGGTATGGTATAAAAAAATTAAATTTTCGATTTAAATGCCGAAGACCACAATGTTTGCCCAAATTTTTAAGACATTAATTATTAAAATCCGTTAACGTTATCTATTCTTAATTTTACAATTAAAACGCAAAAAAATTGTACTACCTTATATGCAACAGTTTGTTAAATACGCAGAAAACCGATAAGTGGCAACGCTGATGAAACCAACAAAACAGCTGTGCGCATTGAAATTAATAACAAAGGCGTGCGCAGGAATTTGATCAGGGTAATGAGAAATTTGCAACTGTGTTAAATCCTGCATTTAGAGTTTTAAATTTATGTATATGGGGCAAAACACGTCAAGTGTACCACCGGCAAAATTTTTTCTCCCCGATTTGGATGAAACTTGGTACAGTTGTTAAGATGTAAGAGTACGTTAAATGTGCAAAAAAAAGAGTAAATTTTAATCACAGGCTGCCGAGATACAGGTTGTCAAAGATTAGATTTTTGCTTCGAAGAACATATTTCATTGAATTACAATGGGGCTAGAATCGCCTCGCTTCAAAAATTTTTCGAATGTTTCTTTAAAAAAAATGTTCTGAACTTTTCGAAAACAATACTTAAAAAATTTTTCGATAACGGTAAATGAGAAAATTTTGGCATTTTAGTTTTATTTCTTGATTTTCTAGGAGAGACGTCATATTTTTTATTTTTTAATTTTGAAAAAAAGCTTAGTTCTTCCCTTTTAAAATGATGCATAAATCAGAATGGGCGGACCATGATTAGTGGTCCAAATACACCTTTGAAGATGCTTACCTGGCATATTTCCCTCAATAACCACTAAGCGAGCGCATAATTGTCAAGCGCAATCGTTGCGTTCTGTTTTGATATAGCGCTCGCTTAGTGGTTATTGAGGAAAATATGCTAGGTAAGCATATTCAAAGGTGTATTTGGACCACTAATCATGGTCCGCCCATTCTGATTTATACAACATTTTAAAGGGGAAGAACTAAGCTTTATTTCAAAATTAAAAAATTGACGTCTCTCCTAGAAAATCAAGAAATAAAACTAAAATGCCAAATTTTTCTCATTTACCGTTATCGAAAAATTTTTTAAGTATTGTTTTCGAAAAGTTCAGAACATTTTTTTTAAAGAAACATTCGAAAAATTTTTGAAGCGAGGCGATTCTAGCCCCATTGTAATTCAATGAAATATGTTCTTCGAAGCAAAAATCTAAACTTTGACACCCTCTATCTCGGCAACCTGTGATTAAAATTTACTCTTTTTTTGCACATTTAACGTACTCTTACATCTTAACAACTGTACCAAGTTTCATCCAAATCGGGGAGAAAAAATTTTGCCGGTGGTACACTTGACGTGTTTTGCCCCATATGTCGAGCACGTGTAAAAATGTGATGGAAAAACTAATTTGTGAGACAATACAAAAACTTAAATTTTATCGAAATTTGCACAATCAGTCTTTATTCAGGGGTAGGAAACTGCCCTTAGTGGTCCCTCTTGCGGACGCCATATCAATCCATATGACGCAATCTGTTTACGTTTTGCTGTCGTCGAGCAAAAGTAAATATAAGTGAGATTAAGAGCCAATTTCACCAAGCATACTTAAGTAAAAATCGTCGTTTAAGTACAGATTTTCATTTTCATCAACCTAAATGGCAAGTCGAACTTAAGTGATCCATATCGGGCACTTAAGTAGAGTTTATGCAACTCTGTGTTGTTGTAATGGAAACAGCTGATTTAAAAAGAAAACTATTTATGTATATGGAAACTTGTTTTATTTATCATGTCCATAGCTCTTGCGTTAACTTTATCAGTTTGTTTGCACTCAATTATAGACTTCTTGCTTTGAACGCACGTGCGGGACTCCATGTCTTATTTATTTATATTTTAAATCAGCTGATTACGACGGTGTTGCACTAAAAATAAAAGTTGCTGCCGTACTTCCGCGTAACTAAATTTTTTATTTGATGAAACGGGCTGAAACTTAAATGCGTACTTAAGTGCCAATCGGTACTTAAACTTAAATGCCTTTGGTGAAATTGGCTCTAAACATAAAATAATCATTTTATACAAAGATTCATCTCTTATTTTTATAAAAAAAAACTTTTTACGAGAAATATTGTATTGAGGAAAATAAGTCTTTTGCCGTGTAACAATGCAATCTAGTCTAGTGAAAAGATGTTGACAGTTTCGTCAGCGCTGCCACTTGTCTGTTTTATGCGTATTTTACCATTTGTTGCATATAAAGTAATAAGAAATTTTTTTTCGTTTTAATTATAAAATTATGAACAGATAACGTTAACGGATTTTAATGATTATAGTCTCCAAAATTTTGGTATACTTTTTGGTCTTCGGCACCAAAATCGAAAATTAAATTTTTTGATACCATACCCATTTTGCGACCTGTTAAAAGGAGGAATCCAAAATTCAGTTTAACAAAAATGGTAGTAATTTTTACAGATAATTAAAACATAACAAAGAGTTATTAAATATCCTTCATACAAGACTCGTTTGAAGGCTAATTTTGTATATTTTTCGAAAATACATAGCAAATATGTTAATTCTTTTTCCGGCGGCAGCCAAGGGCTTCCAAGCGGATGTATCTTTTAAAACCCTCAAAATTTTGACTTTAAGACGTCCCAGGCCGGCCCAATATAAACCGATTTTGTTGTTTTATGTCTTAAAAGAAAGGTGAATCTATTCTCTACAAAGTCAAATTTCTAGACCGTTTCCCGCAGAATCCAAATCAAAAAAAAATAATCATAAGCCACGGATGGCCACACTAATTCCCATATAAATTTTTTTTCATATTTCAGAGCCCTAGCGCGCCCATCAAATCACCTCCGATCGGCGCCAAATTTGAAACCAGTCAGTTTTATGCCAAATGGAAACATTTTCCGCCCGGCGGTTTGAAATCGATCAAAATCTTCAAATTAAGAAACAGTCGAATGTCCACTATCTTTTTCATTTCGCTGACTAATGTTCTCATTGAAGACACTTGTATGTGGCTCGGACGACTGTATTCTCTGACTGCGATGGACTCATTTACTTTTGGAATGTTACCGAAGTGTGGAACTCTCTCTTGTGGACTGTTATCTCTCAAACTATTGTCATTTCTTTGGTTAGCACCAAATTGAAAGAATTGCTCTAAATTAGCTCTCGCGGATGAAAAATTTGAATCTGAGTTGGTATGTTTGTTCTGCATCATACCAGTTTTTGGTCTTAGCTTATGTGATTGACCTGCTGTGGGTGGAGGCGGGGGTGGCGGTATTAGTGTGGGTGTTGGCTGTGGTGCCAACGAAGGACTTAATGAATTTTCCTGTGAATATTCTATTTGAATTGGGGTTAGTTTTGAGCTTTCGATACCAGCTTCTGATAGTTCTTTTGATAATGGTGTTGTGTTACTGTTCGCTTCGTTATTTACTGTTGATTCGTTAATGTTAGACATTTGAGGACGACCAATGTTACTTTTTTCGTGATTGGCACAATGTAATCTCTCCTTCAACTGTTCTATTTCTGCTTTTTGTTCAGAGATCGTGTGTCTATTTTTTTCAAATAAACGCTAAAATTTTCTTTTAATAAAAGTTCTCTTAGTCTGTCGTTTTCTATTTTTAGTTCTTCCAAGTGTGGTACACTATGTACCACAGAAAAAAGGCGCGATCGAAAGGACTACCGACAACTTAAGTCGGAAGAAATTATATTTTTAGAAAATATCAATTTCGATCTCCATCTTATTTTTGTTAAAATTTACAATAAAGAAAACAATTTTTGAATTTGAAATCGAGCTTCTTAGATGAATATAAAAATAATAATTCGAAGTGAATCCTCCACACAAGGATGTGTCTGAATACGCTAATTCGTCCTTCAATTTCTTGTTCTGCGATTTCAACAATTCATTGCTGTGATTTTTCTAATTCTTTTTCAAAAGCTTTACTCTTTTTATCACTTGCGTTTTCTCTTATATGTTCAAGTACTATGTCGAATTTCTCTTCTTGAGTGTTACCTTCTATTTCACTGCGAACTAACAGGTTGGCTGATAAGTCCCCGGTCTAACAAAGAAAAACACTTTTTTTTGTCAAAATTCGTTTTTATTATTCAACATAGTTCCCTTCAAGAGCGATACAACGATTATAACGACCTTCCAATTTTTTGATACCATTTTGGTAGTACTCCTTCGGTTTTGCCTCAAAATAGGCCTCAGTTTCGGCGATCACCTCCTCATTGCAGCCAAATTTTTTCCCTGCGAGCATCCTTTTGAGGTCTGAGAACAAGAAAAAGTCGCTGGGGGCCAGATCTGGAGAATACGGTGGGTGGGAAAGCAATTCGAAGCCTAATTCATGAATTTTTGCCATCGTTCTCAATGACTTGTGGCACGGTGCGTTGTCTTGGTGGAACAACACTTTTTTCTTCTTCATATGGGGCCGTTTTGCCGCGATTTCGACCTTCAAACGCTCCAATAACGACATATAATAGTCACTGTTGATGGTTTTCCCTTCTCAAGATAATCGATAAAAATTATTCCATGCCCATCCCAAAAAACAGAGGCCATTACTTTGCCAGCGGACTTTTGAGTCTTTCCACGCTTCGGAGACGGTTCACCGATCGCTGTCCACTCAGCCGACTGTCGATTGGACTCAGGAGTGTAGTGATAGAGCCATGTTTCATCCATTGTCACATATCGAAACAAAAACTCGGGTGTATTGCGAGTTAACAGCTGAAAACACCGCTCAGAATCATCAACACGTTGTTGTTTTTGGTCAAATGTGAGCTCGCGCGGCACCCATTTTGCACAGAGCTTTTTCATATCCAAATATTGATGAATGATATGACCAACACGTTCCTTTGATATCTTTAAGGCCTCTGCTATCTCGATCAACTTCATTTTACGGTCATTCAGAATCATTTTGTGAATTTTTTTGATGTTTTCGTCGGTAACCACCTCTTTCGGGCGTCCACTGCGTTCACCGTCCTCCGTGCTCATTTCACCACGCTTGAATTTTGCTTACCAATCAATTATTGTTGATTTTCCTGGGGCAGAGTCCGGAAACTCATTATCAAGCCAAGTTTTTGCTTCCACTGTATTTTTTCCCTTCAGAAAACAGTATTTTATCAAAACACGAAATTCCTTTTTTCCATTTTTTTTCACAATAACAAAAGTTGCTTCACAAAAGACGCTCTATCTCACAAACTAATTGACTTACAGACGTCAGATTTTGACACGAATCATTTGAAGGTTGCCACTAAATAAAAATAATATGTATTTAATACTAGCGACGCCATCTATGTGTCAGACCGGGGACTTATCAGCCAACCTGTTAAATTTAAAAATGATCTTTTCTTATTTACTGATTCTAAGACTTCCCACAGCAGTTAAACGCTCGTAAGTGAATACTTATTGCTTTAAATTTTCTATAACTGTGCTATTTCCTTTCATTTGAATTTCATTAAATTAAGATGGCTTTTCAAGTACTTACCATCGTTCTTGTGATCGTTAAATTATATATCCGATGCGGCGGCTTTCATTAATAAAAATGTTATTTCGCGGATAATTTTTCGTGGATTATTTTTCGAGGATTATTTTTTCCGTGACGAAAAGGACGTTTTACTTTATATTGCAATAACAACAAAAATCCATTTAAAGATTAATTTACCAAGGATTCTTTACTCTCCAAACATGGAAAGCCATGCGCTCTACAAATATAGCAATACCCTCGGTGCCTAAACACAATTCCCGGGCTCTGATAGCAGTGCTTGAACACACATCCAACAGTTAGTAACATTTAATAGAGCAACAAGGCTTACTCTTGCGGAAGAATTTTATTGAATACCATGGACTATTAGTCTTTTTAATGTCCCTATCAATGCACTACTTCGCGGACGAATTTTTCGCGGATGCGACGTTGCACACGTAGGACGTCAACTACTTCGAGTAGTTGTAAAAACCGGCTGCGCCAATAATGTTTTGCGGATTTTTCCGAAATCCTGCACTCGCCTATCGGACCGAATATTCTAAAGGACACGCTCTTTAGTGTTTATAATTATAGCTATTTATTAAAGATACGTTATCGATATTAACAACTGTACACAACTGTAACAACTACTTATTACTACTTTCGACTATAAGCAACTGTTAGTAACTCCTTTTTTAGTTTAAAATACAAAGCTTATTTACTAATTATTCTAGATATTTTAACCTAAGTCTGCGCTCTTCAGACGCTGATTTGTTCTTCGGGAACGGTGTCATAGGCCTGCTGACCCATGCTGATCTGTGCAGGTGTGCTTCCGGGTTTGTTGGTCGTTTTGTTCCCACGAAAATTCGATTCTCATATTCGCATACTCGGCGATTCTGCGTAAGGTCACCTATGAATTAAAGTTGCACTTGGCACGCTTGTATGGAGGTCCGAAACGCCAGCTTGCGTTTTCGGCCGTCTGCCGTCGCTAGCGGTATTGTGTAAGCCACAATATGAGCTGTTCCGATGTTTGACTCATAACAATAGGTAATAATTTTTGTATGTACAGTAGAGTACTGATAAATGCAACACGTTTTTTGCTCGAATTCTTGTGCACTTATGAGTTCTTTGCATTAATCGGTGCATGTTTTCATGGGAAATCATAAAAAAGGCTTCAAAGCACCTTGCACTTATGAGGTTTTTGCATTTATTCGTGTTGCATTTATCCGTAGTTCACTGTATTCTAGAAACTTCATCCTTTTGTGGGTGCTAGGGATTTCTGGGGCAGTATCTGAGGGTTATGGGTGAAATCTGACTTTAGATTCGTGCTCGGCACCCCAAAAAAGGTCGGTACTTCATCTTTCTGTATCAGGACCTTTATTTTTTTAGTTGACTGTGTAATCAGTACTTTTGGTAAAATTAAGTTTTGAGTACTTTTACTTAACTCCTAACTTACTTCACTCTTCCTAAAATATCATTCTTTGATGTCAAAAGAAGAAAAAAATTTATCATGGTGTAATTAAGATTAAAAATGATTTTTTAAAAGAAATTTTGTTAAAAATAAACTATAGTGGATTTTAGGCTTTATACTATAAAATAAAAAGTTATATTTTATTAAATTTGTAATATAAGAAACTATATTACATTAATAAATTTAAAGTGGTTTTGAACCACTGTGAAGAGATGTGAAAAAAACCTTTGTGGGTTTTTTGCAAGAAATTTTGAAATTTACACGCTTTCAGTGAACGGCATAATATTATATTAAACATCAATTTTGTTGATATTGTTTTAAAACCGGTGATAGCCGAGTATATTATGTTTAAGGTCATCTTGTAACACCACAAATCATGCCCATCGATCACTCGGTGATGAACTTTTTGTAGAATAATTTAATATGCTGTTGATTTATTTTTCTTCTTTTGTGTGAGTTGGCTGTATTATAGCCGGGCTAGACCGCCCATAGAGCTCTGACTTATATATATTAAAGAAAAAGAAAAAAAAACGAATAAGTGCTAAAAAACAAACAGTTTCATTCTACCAACAATAATACTCACATACATACCTAATTTCAGCTAATTTGTTTACATTTTATACAACAATTTTTTCCCACAAAAATTGAAAATTTTTCTTTGAATAGAAAAAACTGTTACTTGAAGATATTCTTCGTTATTAGAAATTTTTGATATAAAACAATTAATAACAAAATTTTTTATATAAAGAGAAAAGATTGAAACATTTTCGACGCGCAATTTTCTTGATATATCATGTTCAACTTTAGAATTCAATTTCTCAACAAATGTTTTTTTTTTTTGTGATATACGAGGAGTTATCTCCGGGACGACGATTTGTCGACTAATTGTAATAACCATTTTTATATTGTTTTCCGATGAGTGATGAACGTTGAGCTCTAACACACCAAGATTGCAAGTTTCATAGCTGAAATTCCGAACTTAATGGCATGTCATTCCTAAATAGCTCTGGGTAGTCAGCGTTTCTGTCCAAATATCCGCAGTTAACGATGCTGTTATGATATCGTTAGATACAAATATATTAATTTAGTAGTATTTAGTTTAGTACGTAAAAGTGCAACCCTGTAACATATGAAATAATAAAAAAGGCAGTCGTACGCCAGACACAGCCAATGACACAACAGATGCGTATTTTATTTGTGAAAGCTTATTTCTTATAACATTTGAAAGAACTTCGTATTTTTCTTCCATAAGCTTCGTGACCTTGTTTCGATTAGGTACCTTGTATAGAGGAACAGCACATTTGACAAAAGCATTCAAACCTTTTTTGTTAACGATGTCAAATGGCATGCATAAACAGAAATTTTTGAGTGAGCTCGATGTGTTTCTTTCCACCATCTACAACAAAAAATTAAGCGAAAATATTTGTATGATTGAAGAAAGGCGTATTAAATTTTCTGGCCGATACGCCTTGTTTTAAACTTTGAGGATAGAAATCAATAAAAAGAAAAAATACAGTATTAAGTATTATATATTAGGTGTAGTAAAAAGAAATCCATTATTTTTCCAATAGATGGCGTTATTTATCTGCATCTCGCGTTGTATAAGTCCGATCGTGTTCCGCTAGGGGGCATTAGAAAGATGACAGTTCCTACTAAAAAAGCTTTTTTGACACTTTTTTGATTGATTGATTCAGTTTTGTTTGAGAGCTTGTCAAAGATGGACATCAGCAAAGAGAAAATTCGCTACATTTTACAGTTTTTCTTCGATAAGGGAGAAAACGCAAGCCAGGCGGCTGAAAATGTGAATAGCGTTTATGGACCTGATACTGTAACAGCCAATCATGCGCAATTTGGGTTTCGTCGATTCCGTTCCGGTAACTTCGATGTCAAGGATGCACCACGCACTGGAAGGCCAATTGTCGAAAATGTCGATAAAATCATGGAAATTATCGAGTCCGACCGTCATGTTAGCACTGTTTCGATTGCAAAAGAGCTAAAGATTGCACAAAAAACCGTTTGGAACCATTTGAATAAGGCTGGCTACACAAAGAAGCTCGATGTATGGGTGTCACACGAGTTAACGCAAAAAAACCTCATAGACCGAATTTCCATATGCGAATCGCTGCTGAACCGCAACAAAATCGACCCATTTCTGAAGCGGTTGGTGACTGGTGATAAAAAGTGGGTCACTTACGACAACGTCAAGCGAAAACGGTCGTGGTCGAAACACGGTGAACCGGCGGAAACGGTGGCCAAGCCAGGATTGACGGCCAGGAAGGTTTTGCTGTGTGTTTGGTGGGATTGGCAGGGAATTATCTACTATGAGCTGCTCCCATACGGCAAAACTGTTAACTCGGAACTCTACTGTCAACAATTGGACCGTCTGAAGGAAGCAATCGCCCATAAGCGGCCAGCTTTGGCCAATAGGAGAGGAATTGTGTTCCATCAGGACAACGCCAGGCCACACACATCGATAGTGACTCGCCAGAAGCTCCGGAGTTTGGTTGGGAGGTTCTTCTGCATCCACCTTATAGTCCGGACCTGGCACCAAGTGATTACCATCTGTTCCTGTCCATGGCGAACAATTTTGCTGGTGAAACATTCGCTTCAAGAGAGGCTTCTGAAATTCGACTGTCTCAATTTTTTGCTAATAGGAACGAGGGCTTCTATGAGAGAGGCATAATGAAATTACCCTTAAAATGGCAACAAGTTATCGAACAAAACGGCGCATATTTGACCTAAATCGGGTCATTCTAACTATCTTAAATAAAGCCCTCAATTTAATGCAAAAATAATGGATTTCTTTTTACTACACCTAATTGAAAAGACTTTTGCTGAATAAAAGATTCGTCAATTGGAGTTTGTTTTTGAGCAATTAGGTTTTGATTCGTTCGCAGAAAGTTCAATGTGATTTTGGTCAGTTTTTTATTTTCCTTTTCATCACGTTGTTTATTTGCAGATGAGTTTGATTCCAAGCTAGTTTTGCTCTAAATATATATTTAGTCAGATTAGTCTTTTTGAAAAACGAAACTGTTCCGATGCGTTTCACAGACTCACATTTCTCACTGAATCCCATTCTACGTCTTTATGCTTCGAAAATAAGTGGCTTCGTAAATTTGTTGTTTTCCCAGAACTTCGCACAATGTTGCCGCAAAGAAGACACGTGGCCCCTTCTGGGTTTTCTTAAAGAAGATCCAAACAGAACTCTTTGGAGGCACTTTGAAATAAGATCATCGAGTTTATTCCTAATCAATAAAATTGAATAGAATAAAAATCTTACTACTTCTACAGATAAAAAGCGTCACGATGCATCACCAATAAATTTTCGCGCGATTCAATTGTTGACCGTCAATTCTCATTTTCAGTACAAAACGATAACATATCGTTATCGGAAAGTTGAGCGTTTTCTGGTTGTACGTACTCGCTCAATCCGTCTTTGCTCTCTTTTGTTTATCGAACTTATCGATCGCTTGGAGCAAATTTCTGACATCTATTTTATTCGTCTTTGTTGTTCGTGGAGACAGCATCGCATGCAATTATATGATATTTATTTTTCTTGATCCATATTTTAGGGTCTTACATTCTTGTATGTACCGAAAACTATAAATTGAAGACTAATTTTTATGTTATAAGATATGAAAAAAGTGTGATGAATATAATTTAAATTTAAGGTGCCTCAGAGGTAACCGAAATATTAAGGCAACGGAACTAGAAATTGTGATTACGGATGGCAACTTATTTTGGTTGACTAGTGCATCGCGTTGCCAACTGAAAATCTGGCATTTTCGACAACTAAAAACATATGTTTCAAGAGAGAATCAATATTTTTTGAAATTAGTTGATTTAAAACAGTTTTTTTGAAAAGTTTATGCATTAGGTTCACAAATTACGCGATAAAAAGGAGAACATGGAGATTACTTCGGAGATTTTTTTACTCACTGAAAAATAGAGACCAGGACTAGCAGGAGGATTCGTAATGCGTTGAAGCAATTGCAACAGCCAAGCAGCCGGTACGTTTAAAAATGCATTTGAATTAATGAAATTTGATTCGACTAAGCATTGAGACATCGCGCTATTTACTCGATTAATAAAACGCGACGTGGATAGAAGTGGAAATGTCTTTAATATGGTTTTGGTACAAATACCAATATGTATAGTGCTAAAAGAAGAGCAAAATGTACTTGAGCGACGAATATGTGGAACATAATAGAGGCTTAAAGATTTCTTCGAAACTGGATCTTTAAAGAAAATCTGGATTTCAAGGCATTCTGGCTTATATGAATGGAATCAGGATTATTTGATTAAACTTAAGTTAGTCCTTAACGATTCAGCTATTCGGGAAAAGTATTGCATGTTTTAGTTGCCATACTTAATCGCTATTTAGTTGTCTTGCGCGAAAGGCATCCAAACTGAAAAAAAGTTGCCATACATAATCAGCACCTAAGGCTAACTCCATAAACGACGGAAAGCACGGTTCTTGCGGTATTCGCGGCAAAGGTGAAAATATTTGTGCTGCTTCCATTGAATCAATGTATTGAAATGTATTTAAATGGAAGCAGCTACATTTCTTCCGCCTAAAACTCCTGAAATGTTCCGTCGTTTCTGGAGTTTCGCCTTTATTCTTTTAACAATATGAAAAGCGCCTAGAGTTTACTCCTACAAATTGTATATAGAATACATTTTCAAACAAAACAATTTTATAGCTACTCACTAAAAATTGCCTTTTTCAAAAAGCATTTTTAATTCAAGCATTTTGAAATACTCCTTAGCATCAATAACACTAGTTTACAAAAAAAGAGAGCAGAGACGAAATGATGGTTTTTAGACTAAATTGGGGTCGCTAATCACGAAAATTGCATCCGTTTATTTTTCCAAGGAATAGTTTTTGAGATATAAAAAAAACGTGTTTTTGGTTGTTTTTTGGGATTTTGCCAAATAACTCCAAATCAGCTCGCCTAAATAAAGTAAAATTTTATCAGTATGAAGCAGAAAACTTTCCCCTTTGCAACTATATATTATTTGTTACAATCGGTGTTAGTTTTTGAGCTATAGGCATTTGAACTTGCAAAAAGTTGACTTTTTTGGTTTGTTTATTTTAATTTTCATAACAGGTTGGCTTATAAGTCCCCGGTCTGACACATAGATGGCGTCGCTAGTATTAAATGCATATAATTTTTATATAGTGGCAACCTTCAAATGATTCGTGTCAAAATTTGACGTCTGTAAGTCAATTAGTTTGTGAGATAGAGCGTCTTTTGTGAAGCAACTTTTGTTATTGTGAAAAAAATGGAAAAAAAGGAATTTCGTGTTTTGATAAAATACTGTTTTCTGAAGGGAAAAAATACAGTGGAAGCAAAAACTTGGCTTGATAATGAGTTTCCGGACTCTGCCCCAGGAAAATCAACAATAATTGATTGGTATGCAAAATTCAAGCGTGGTGAAATGAGCACGGAGAACGGTGAACGCAGTGGACGCCCGAAAGAGGTGGTTACCGACGAAAACATCAAAAAAATTCACAAAATGATTTTGAATGACCGTAAAATGAAGTTGATCGAGATAGCAGAGGCCTTAAAGATATCAAAGGAACGTGTTGGTCATATCATTCATCAATATTTGGATATGAAAAAGCTCTGTGCAAAATGGGTGCCGCGCGAGCTCACATTTGACCAAAAACAACAACGTGTTGATGATTCTGAGCGGTGTTTGCAGCTGTTAACTCGCAATACACCCGAGTTTTTGCGTCGATATGTGACAATGGATAAAACATGGCTCTATCACTACACTCCTGAGTCCAATCGACAGTCGGCTGAGTGGACAGCAATCGGTGAACCGTCTCCGAAGCGTGGAAAGACTCAAAAGTCCGCTGGCAAAGTAATGGCCTCTGTTTTTTGGGATGGGCATGGAATAATTTTTATCGATTATCTTGAGAAGGGAAAAACCATCAACAGTGATTATTATATGTCGTTATTGGAGCGTTTGAAGGTCGAAATCGCGGCAAAACGGCCCCATATGAAGAAGAAAAAAGTGTTGTTCCACCAAGACAACGCACCGTGCCACAAGTCATTGAGAACGATGGCAAAAATTCATGAATTAGGCTTCGAATTGCTTCCCCACCCACCGTATTCTCCAGATCTGGCCCCCAGCGACTTTTTCTTGTTCTCAGACCTCAAAAGGATGCTCGCAGGGAAAAAATTTGGCTGCAATGAAGAGGTGATCGCCGAAACTGAGGCCTATTTTGAGGCAAAACCGAAGGAGTACTACCAAAATGGTATCAAAAAATTGGAAGGTCGTTATAATCGTTGTATCGCTCTTGAAGGGAACTATGTTGAATAATAAAAACGAATTTTGACAAAAAAATGTGTTTTTCTTTGTTAGACCGGGGACTTATCAGCCAACCTGTTATACATCCCAGCTTATTGAAATTTGGTGTGTGTATAGCTACTATGTAGACTTAAGCTTTCGCTGAAAAAAAATTGCGACATCGCTATATTTATGGCGTAGAAGCTTCAAATTCGCAACATAGGTTGACCAAGGCGAATGAAAGGTGTAGGAAAAAAATTTATATGGCCCTCCCACTGCCACGCCCATAAATAGAGAAGCAAAACATAGTGCGCTCATAACGTCGGGACGCTGGGTATTTCAAAGTCGGGCTTGACCGACTTTAGCTTTCTTACTTGTTTTTCTTTCTAAAACAACCAAACACGTTGAAAACGACTCTTGTAGACTAGTACACAAAATAATCAACATACTTAATAGTATGATCCATCCTTTGGTGAAAAATTGCTTTACGCATGAATCACTAAAATATGATATTTCATAAACATTTCTTGGATAGGTAACTCAACTGCTTGCTCAGATAAGGTAACCTTCTTATTTTTTTCATTTTTGTTTTCTAAAGGAACATATAGGCTTGTTTAGCCAAACGTATGTTTTTTCATTCTCTTTCATTTGCTCACTGCTACAAAGTGGCTGACTTTTGTTTATTTTAATAGTCGAGTCTTCGACTTTAATTCTATTTATATCCAGTTCCAATAGCGACTGTGACTGACAAGATTAGTTTGATTTTTCCTCTGTGCTACTTTTCATATTTTTAAATTCTTTTTCCTTTAGTTCAATTTTCTGCACATTGCCGCCATCGGGTACTGGAATAGGCCTTAATTTTACTAATCTATTATCGGTTTTCCGGTCTACTGGCCTTGACCGGACCGCGTATAGTTTCCCTGACTGAGGAATTGCTGACGGACAATTTGGTGAAATATGCCCAAACTGCTTACATTTGTAGCACTGTCTATTATCAACTCAAAGAGCCCCTTGACCACTTTTGGGTACATTTTGACGGTCGTTAAACCTGCCTTGCCCACTATTGTCGTACGTTTTAGTGTTTCGGTTTTGTGTTTGATCGCAATTCTCTCTACTAGGATTCGATGCTGGAAAATTGACTTCATACTGCAAAATTTGTTAGCATAGAAATGTCCTGATTTTTGGCAAAAACTACAAATGCTATCCTCTTTGAGCAAATCTTCTACTAAATTGATTTCGTTTACTTTGCATCCTATTCTTGACTGGATTCTTTCGACAAAGTCTACTAACTGACCAATGGAATCGTTTTCCCTTCCGGCTAACATTTGCTCTAATGATCGATCTCGCAATCCTTTAATAAATGCATTGACCCCAAGATCCTTAAAAAATACCTCCATGTTATCTAATCCATAGGTTTCTTTTACGAATTCATTTGCTTCTTTTAATAATTCCTCTATTCTGCTACCAAAAAGGGAACACTGGCTCATTTGAGCCTTGCCTAATGTTGTCTAAATCTGCCTTTATTTGGTCTAAAGTCCTTGCTTTAGCATAATTTTGTTTTATAAGCTCGCAAAATTCGTCTATTGACGAAAATTTCTTCTCCCCAACTCGCTTATGCGACTTTCCGAATAATCTAAGCTTTATGCATTCTATAGCGAGCTCCGTGTCCCCAGGTGAGGCTTCTCTCTTCAACAATTGACGCCCTTGTATAAATTTATCCACTTCTATTTTAAGCTCTGGACACGATGTACATACAAGTGTCTTCAATGAGAACATTAGTCAGCGAAATGAAAAAGATAGTGGACATTCGACTGTTTCTTATTTTGAAAAATTTGATCGATTTCAAACCGCCGGGCGGAAAATGTTTCCATTTGGCATAAAACTGACTGGTTTCAAATTTGGCGCCGATCGGAGGTGGTTTGATGGGCGCGCTAGGGCTCTGAAATATGAAAAAAAATTTTAACAGATCGAAAAATGGGTATGGTATAAAAAAATTAAATTTTCGATTTAAATGCCGAAGACCACAATGTTTGACCAAATTTTTAAGACATTAATTATTAAAATCCGTTAACGTTATCTATTCTCAATTTTACAATTAAAACGCAAAAAAATTGTACTACCTTATATGCAACAATTTGTTAAATACGCAGAAAACCGATAAGTGGCAACGCTGATGAAACCAACAAAACAGCTGTGTGCATTGAAATTAATAACAAAGGCGTTCGCAGGAATTTGATCAGGGTAATGAGAAATTTGCAACTGTGTTAAATCCTGCATTTAGAGTTTTAAAGGGTCTGACGGGTTGTGCCACCCTGAAAGGAATTTTTAAATTTTGTTGATTTTTCGATAGGTTTCATCTAAAAATACTGTGGAGACCACTTTTTAGATTTTAATTTTGAATAGTCCTTGAGATATCCTTGAAAGTCCTTTTTTATTAAGGCTTTTTTCAAAATTTTATATCTCAACAACCAATTAAGATAGAGAGACGATCTAAACAGATTCTGTTAGACAATAAAACAAGGAAGCTAAAAAAAATTTGTTTTAATTTTACACTGAGAAATTTTTTTTCACAAAACTAAAAAGAAAAGTTTAAGTATTTATTTCAGTGTATTCCAATTTTGACGCAACTTTTATATTTTTTTGAAAAATAGCTCCTAGTATTTACTTTAATTTAAAATAAACAAGTATTCCAATCGGATGGCGGAACAGTGTCATATTTACAAAAATGCAAGGGTACATTAATACTCTCAGTGTTGATCCCATACAAAAGGCATCACTCATACGACATGTATGCGGATTATCGAATATATAATTAACGTCCTACATGTTTTTTGAAAATTGAAATTGAAAAAAGCCTTAATAAAAAAGGACTTTCAAGGATATCTCAAGGACTATTCAAAATTAAAATCTAAAAAGTGGTCTCCACAGTATTTTTAGATTAAACCTATCGAAAAATCAACAAAATTTAAAAATTCCTTTCAGGGTGGCACATGCCTTTGCTCAACCGGGAAGACCCTTTATGTATATGTCGAGCACGGGTAAAAATGTGATGGAAAAACTAATTTGTGAGACAATACAAAAACTTAAATTTTATCGAAATTTGCACAATCAGTCTTTATTCAGAGGTAGGAAACTGCCCTTAGTGGTCCCTCTTGTGGACGCCATATCAATCCATATGACGCAATCTGTTTACGTTTTGCTGTCGTCGTAAATATGAGTGAGATTAAACATAAAATAATCATTTTATACAAAGATTCATCTCTTATTTTTATAAAAAAAAACTTTTTACGAGAAATATTGTATTGAGGAAAATAAGTCTTTTGCCGTGTAACAATGCAATCTAGTCTAGTGAAAAGATGTTGACAGTTTCGTCAGCGCTGCCACTTGTCTGTTTTATGCGTATTTTACCATTTGTTGCATATAAAGTAATAAGAAATTTTTTTTCGTTTTAATTATAAAATTATGAACAGATAACGTTAACGGATTTTAATGATTATAGTCTCAAAAATTTCGGTATACTTTGTGGTCTTCGGCACCAAAATCGAAAATTTAATTTTTTTGATACCATACCCATTTTTCGACCTGTTAAAAGGAGGAATCCAAAATTCAGTTTTATAAAAATGGTAGTAATTTTTACAGATAATTAAAACATAACAAAGAGTTATTAAATATCCTTCATACTGGACTCTTTTGAAGGCTAATTTTGTATATTTTTCGAAAATGCATAGCAAATATGTTAATTCTTTTTCCGGCGGCAGCCAAGGGCTTCCAAGCGGATGTATCTTTTAAAACCCTCAAAATTTTGACTTTAAGACGTCCCAGGCCGGCCCAATATAAACCGATTTTGTTGTTTTATGTCTTAAAAGAAAGGTGAATCTATTCTCTACAAAGTCAAATTTCTAGACCGTTTCCCGCAGAATCCAAATCAAAAAAAAATAATCATAAGCCACGGATGGCCACACTAATTCCCATATAAATTTTTTTTCATATTTCAGAGCCCTAGCGCGCCCATCAAATCACCTCCGATCGGCTCCAAATTTGAAACCAGTCAGTTTTATGCCAAATGGAAACATTTTCCGCCCGGCGGCTTGAAATCGATCAAAATTTTCAAAATAAGAAACAGTCGAATGTCCACTATCTTTTTCATTTCGCTGACTAATGTTCTCATTGAAGACACTTGTATGTGGCTCGGACGACTGTATTCTCTGACTGCGATGGACTCATTTACTTTTGGAATGTTACCGAAGTGTGGAACTCTCACTTGTGGACTGTTATCTCTCAAACTATTGTCATTTCTTTGGTTAGCACCAAATTGAAAGAAATGTTCTAAATTAGCTCTGGCGGCTGAAAAATTTGAATCTGAGTTGGTATGTTTGTTCTGCATCATATCAGTTTTCGGTCTTAACTGATGTGATTGACCTGCTGAGGGTGGAGGCGGGGGTTTTTTTTTTTTTTTATGTGGGAGGGGGAATCTTCTAAAAGATACTATCAAAGTTGTTACCTTGATAGTATGCTCGATTTGTTTTCCCTGCTACCACCCCCTTTTGGGTTTACGCCCGTTTCATGCATCAGCATTTTTCGGACTGGCAAGAAAATACACCTACGTACTAAACCTTAACCTCCCTTAGTGTCGCTTCCCACATCGTGCTCTACGGTACCGTCAGATTGAGGCATTACTTCGTAGAGCTGGGATTAGAGCATTGGCTCTTAATTAGCTATCATTCTATATATTGTCTCTTCTTTCATCACGCCGTAGCTGCAACATTATTGCAGTGATGACGAAGCCAATTTTATTCCACCTTTCTTCAGAGCTCACCATCCTTCTGACAATGGCCTCGCATGTTACTGGCTCGTTTAATGCCATTATCAGTTCTTGTCGTGCTTCCATAAACCGCCCGCACTCCACAAACACATGCTCCACGCTTTCGACCGCGTTTTCACAGTATAAACAATACTGATGCTCCACTATTCTGTACTTGTAGAGGTACTCCCTACAAGGCCCATGTCCTGTGAGGAACTGTGAGACGTAGAAGTTTGGTTCGCCATATTTCCTCTTAAGCCAGCTATTGATGTCTGGGATCAGCAGGTGTGTCCAACGACCTTTTGTTCCAGTATCCCATCTAAACTGCAACTGCTCAATCAAACTCCTTTCGACCTCAGCCAAGCTTCTCATGTCGAAACTACTTTGTTGCTTCAACCTATATACTGCTGCCAATCTTTTTTCCCTCAGGTCAACTGGAAGCCTTCCCGCTATAACGTCGGCCGACAAGTCCGATACCGTTCGATATGCACAGCACACTCTCAGTGAGGAGGCGGGGGTGGTGGTATTTGTGTGGGTGTTGGCTGTGGAGTCAACGAAGGACTTAAGGAATGTTCCCGTGAATATTATATTTGACTTGGAGTCAGTTTTGAGATTTCGATACCAGCTTCTGATAATTCTTTTGATAGTGGTGTTACGTTACCGGTCGCTTCGTTATGTACTGTTAATTCGTTATTGTTAGACATTTGAGGACGACCAACGTTACTATTTTCGTGGTTGGCACAACGTAATCTCTCCTTCAAATGTTCTATTTCTGCTTTTTGTTCAACGATCGTTTGTCAATTTTTTTCAAATAGGTTCAACTGTCCTGCGCTAAATTTTGTTTTCAATAAAAGTTCCCTTAGTCTGTCGTTTTCCAATTTTTGTTCTTCCAAGGATGTATCTGAACACGCTAATGCGTCCTTCAATTTTTTGTTCTGTGATTTCAACAATTTATTGCTTAGCTGTAATTTTTCTAATTATTTTTCAAAAGCTTTACTCTTTTTACCATGTGCATTTTCTCTTATATGTTCAAGAACTATGTCGAATTTCTTTTCTTGAATTTTACCTTCTATATCACTACGAACTGAATTTAAAAATTATCTTTTCGTATTTACTGACTCTAGACTTGCCACAATTGCCTAAAATAACTAGCAGTTAAACGCTCATAAGTTAATACTTCTTGCTTAAAATTTTCTATAATTGTCTTGAATTTTACCTTCTATTTCACTACGAACTGAATTTAAAAATGATATTTTCTTATTTACTGGCTCTAGACTTCCCACAATTGCCTAAAATAACTAGCAGTTAAACGCTCATAACTTAATACTTCTTGCTTAAAATTTTCTATAATTGTGCTATATATTTCCTTCCATTTTAATTTTTAATTTTTAATGTCTCTATCTCTGCAATACTCCGCGGACGAGTTTTTCGCGGACGCAATGTTGTACACGTAGGATGCAACTACTTCGAGTAGTTGTTAAAACCAGCTGCGCCTCTAATGTTGTGAGGATTTTACCGAAATCCGCCACTCGCCTATTGGACGGAATATTTTAACGAATACTTTAACGGAAAAGCTCTTTTGTGTTTTTATTAATTAAGAGCTGTTTATTAAAGGTGGTACTATCAACTGCTAGTTTCAAATAAAAAGCTTATATACTAATTATATTTAACCTACGTCTGCGTTCTGGAGATTATTTTTAAAATATGCATGTGTTTTTAAACCAAAAAATAAAAAGCCTTGCCAAAGGGAACAAGTAAGGGTGTTATAGTCAGGCGAGCCTGGCAATAGAATACCCGACACAGACACACATGTTCAAATAATTTTTAATATCAAGAGTTTTTTAAGGCCATAAGGAGCCCCATATACCGACTTTTGTTACATAAAATGCTCCGCATTTGCGGAGAAGTTATTTCAACTGATGGACAAGATCAATGGCTTTTTGTTTTATTTAAATAAATAATATTAGCCTTATCGATGAAGTATTCAAAAATTTATAGATCATTGAATTTTGATTAAATATGAATCATTTTTAAACTCACAGATTCCCTACTTTCGATACAGAACTTTGAGAGGCCATATAACTAAAAGTTGTTCGAGTTAAAATAAAATATTTTGGGATTTTTTAATATAGGGTATTGACTTATAAATGTCATAAAAAGTTTTGTTTATTTTGACATTTGCATTTTTTTATTTTTCTCGCCGCTCGTTACACTGTGCGACAAACTCTGTGTCGAGGGTATATAAAGTTTGTGTGGTTTGTGTAACACCATCAACTAATCGAGGTAGACCATACAAAATGTGTAAAGAAATTATCATCGTCACCAGGAGATTCGATTTAGCCCTCTCTATCTGTCCGTCTATCTGTATAAGAAAACTTATAGAAAGAGTTCAGCTGTTTTAACGAAATTTGGTGTGCGTGTGCACGGGGGGTCTGTTATGAAAATCACAAAAACTGCTCTAGTCCCTGAATTTTACGAGATATTGTGATGATATTTAATATTTGAACATACTTAAAGGCAATCGATGTAGTTTCAAAAAAAACTTTTAAAGTGGGCGTGGCCCAAGGGGGGGAGGGGTTTTCAAAAACTTTCTGTGACACTTGAAATTGGGCTCGAACGAAAGTTGGCATATATGCTTCCTCTATAGCAGAGATTGTCAGGCCTATTAAACGTCCATAAGGGACATTCAAAAGCTATTTTATAGCTTTCACAACGACAGCGTGTACATGTGAGTTCTTTTTTTCGTATGCTTGTTGTTTTTGTGCTCGTGCACGCTAAAATATGAGCATGGCCACTGGCGAATTATTTCCTTCGATAGTACTCAAGCGAAACGGACGTTTTTTTCAAAATACTTGTTGCATAGCAGAATGGAAATGCGACGCTACTTAATATGATATTCCACTACAAAATGAAATTTTAATGATGGAATCAGATTTGACAGTTATAATTCACATAGGAATTAATTTTTGGAAAAATATTGACTAAGGAAGGTATGGTCAAACGAAGGAAGGTATGGTCAAACGAAGGAAGCTATGCACAGGTTACTGTCGATGTTTAACACCACTTACTTATGTGAAAGTTCCTTCTACTTCCTCAAACTAATTCAAACACGTCATGGAAGTAAACTGACAAATAAACACCTTCAGGATTTACTTCGCATCAAATGCTACCAGAATGATATAGATTTCAATTACTTTGTTTAACCTACTCCTTCGCAGCATTAAATGACTTGATATATTTTCATATTTTATTAAATTTCTTTTCATTACTTTTCTTATACCTATATATTTTTTTAGTCAGAAAAATTTTCACAAAATATCATTGAAAATTGGACTTTCAATTTGACGTACAAGTTTTTTTTTCACTGTAAGCTTTTAAAAGCTTTCAACACATAGACACTTATGTGTATGTATCGTACCCTGACAACCTCTGCTCTATAGCCATGAACATCCCGTTCAGAGGAAGTGAATGTCGTTTAAATTTCGTTACAGCAAATTTCTTCGAAAGCATTTGATCGCCACCGAATTTCTCAAAATCCAAGCACAACATCTTGTAATATTCGAATATGCCCGAAAAATATCGGGCAAAAATTAACTTTTATAATTTGTCCAAAAAAATAAAATTGAAATTTTAACTTTTTATGTTTTGTTCAATATATAATGGACAACAAATAACTTACCCTGCAAGCCGGATACGCGTATTAAACAAAACACTGTCGCAGAAATAACTGTCCTTTTGTTTTTTTTTATTGCAAAAAAACAATGATGCTTTTTTTAAAATTCTTTCAGTTTATTATTAAGTGAACATTACAAAATAAATAAAAAGTTTAATTACACTGAAAAAAATACACTTAAAAAAAATTATACACTTTTTGATTAAGGTCCTTCATTAGGTTTTTTACCGACCTTTCGTTCACCTTAGTGTATGCCCGACGCCATTTATGTCAAAATACTTCGATGTTATTCGCAGTTTGTTTGGTTTTCTTAAGGTTCCTTTTCATTAAAGCCCAATATTTTTCGATTGGACAAAGTTCGGGGCAATTCGGAGGATTTGCTTCTCTTGGTACCACAGTGACATTATTGGCTTGGTACCAATCCATCGTTTTTTGGGCGTAGTGAGATGTTGCTAGGTCAGGCCATAATAGTACTGAACCTTGGTGTTCACGTATAAAAGGCAGCAAACGCCGCACAGTGGTTCAGAATTTCAGTGGGTCGGCCAAAAATGCCCAATGTTGATGTCCAAATATGTAAAATCGTGTTATGCTAGTTGATTAAGAATAGTTCCAAAGTAAGATTCCCAAAATATTAGTTTGATTGAACAATAATTGTGGGCGTGGTTGATAAACAAACAATGCACTTTTTGATTTCCTTAAAACTGTGTTCAAAATGTAATATTTGGACTATTTTAGTACCTCACATCTTACACAAAAATGGCTGTAGAAACTCGTTGTTTTTTTTAAATAAATATATGACTCATGTCGTTTGATAATATTTATTAAAAAATATTATCCAGTAAATAAAAATATTTTTATAATATTTTTTTTGAAGCTCCAATTTTACACGATTTTTTTATTTTGCAAGAGTATAACTTTTTTTCTACAAAAAGCGTCAAAACAAAACTACATGTATTTGAAAGCTAAAACAATTTTCTTTTCAAAAATGTATTCTTTATTGCCAACAACTGCCAACATCATTGTAAATCTTTCCATTATACAAAAAAAGAGGTGGCATTCCGCATGCACGAATATAAAAATTTGACAGTGACATATAACGTTGGCATATGTGCTAGCGAATATTATGTCAAATTGGCATATTTTTTGTCATATTTCTGGTTGCCCTTAAAATTTTCTGTAAATTTTTTTGTTAAACTGCAATATAGGGTTTTCTTCAATTCTCAACAAGTTTATATTGTTTAGTATTATATATTAGTTTTCAAAAAATTAAACAGTAAGTCTTTTTCTGTGCTTGGTTCTTCTTCTTTCGCTGCGAAATATTTAAAAATGGACGTTTTGAGCTATGAAAACTTGTCGAAGATATTCTTTAATAGGAAAAATGATGAGGACGTATTCGATTTCGTAAAATCTAAAGCTGTTTATAAAGATATTTCAAAAGAACTAATTATCAGCAAGACGAAAAGTTTTTTAATAAACCTTAAAAGAAGATACAAAAAAGTTGGATGCAGTAAGTCATTATTTTTTCGAAATAACTCCGTTTGGATTAAAGGTTGTTTAAAATTTGAAAAAATTGAGAAACGGGAAATTGAAACAGTAACAAGAGGCAGACCTTTGAAACAATTAAATGACTGTAGTCAAAGATCCCAAAGGCGAAAACTGCAAGCTATTAATGATACAGTAGGCAAATCAAATGTGCAGAGTGCATTTTTACACCAACTGAGATCAAAAAAGTCATTTCTTAAAGCTAAGCTTGTTGAAGATGTTGTGGTGACTGATAACACAGAAATGGACTCCTCTGAAACTCTACCATTTTCAGGTCAAAAATATAGTCCCGAAGAAGCACTTGCACTTTTTTTAGATTTAAAACTTACAAAGCACCAATATATGCTATTAAGACTTTCTGCTTTAAATAAAGGATTGAATATATAATATATCCCCCCTATGCGGAAGTACTACAAGCCAAAAAAGCGTGCTATCCTGAGAAGATTCACATAACACAAAAATCCGCTGAAATAAATTTGCAATCGCTTTTAGACCATACTGTCGAAAGACTCATTTTGAGTTTCGAAAATGACATTTTGCAAAATATGACCAACAGTAGTGAAGTTGTACTAATTGGCAAATGGGGATGTGATGGGTCGTCTGGGCAGCGAGAATATAAACAAGCTTTTAAAGAAGAAGTAAGCGATTCAAATCTTTTCATGACTTCTTTCGTTCCACTACGCTTTCGAGTTTTTAAAGAAAATACTTTTGTCGATATCTGGAAAAATGTTACTCCGTCTTCATCCAAATACTGCAGACCAATAAAATTTGAATTTCACAAGGAGAGTTCTGAATTTGTGCAAAATGAAGTTTCAGATATTACAGCTCAAATTTCCAATCTTAGTCCAATGAAGTATAACCGAAATAGTTATTGTTTTGATGTTAAATATGAACTTTTGTTGACGATGGTTGATGGAAAAGTTTGTCAGGCCATAACTAAAACAAAATCAACTTCAACATGCATCGTTTGCCAGCAACCCATTAGCCAGCTAAATAAACTTCCCGCTCCAGAAAGAGTTGATAAAACTGCCTTCGAATTCGGTCTTGCTCCTCTTCATGCTAGAATTCGGTTGATGGAATTTGTATTGAAAATTGCATATGATTTAGATTTTGGCGAAAACGCAACCGTAAGAAACAAACCCGAAAATAAGCAAAAAAGAGCAGAGGCGAAAGAACGAATTCAAAAAGGGTTTAAAAAAATCGGTTTAATTATTGATAAACCCAAACAAGGTGATGGGAACTCAAACGATGGAAATACGGCCCGAAGATTTTTTTCCAATCCCGAACTTGCTGCCAGTATAACTGGTGTAAATGTCGACTTGATTCAAAAATTTAAAACACTCACAGAAGTTCTTTGTTGCAACCAAATGATTGATGTTAATAAGTATGAAATCTTTGCCAAAGAAACAATAGACGTATACAATATAAATTATTACTGGAGGAAAATCACTCCAACAGTTCACAAAATTTTATACCATGGTGCAGACATAATTAAGTACTTCGAACAAATCTATATACCCATTGGAGATTTATCGGAAGAAGCCCAAGAAAAAAGGAATAAGGACTACAAATACTACAGGGAGCATAATACTAGAAAGATGACCAGAGAGAGTACCAACGAAGATTTACTTCATATTATGCTATGCTCTTCTGATCCCTTCTTATCACATATGAGGTACAAGTGGAAAGCACCCGATAATGAATTAAGCGAAGAAGTTAAAGATTTACTAATTGCTACTTAGTTTCCGTTTCATCCGATTTCATATTGAAAACATAAAAACCGTTGTAAATTATACATTTTTATACCCGACACATTCTGTGTCGAGGGTATATTGCGTTTGTTGGGTTGTGTGTAACACCCAGAACCAGTCGAGATGGACCATAAAAATGTATATAAAAATGATCAGCGTCACCAGGAGATTCGATTTAGCCATGTCCGTCCGTATGTCTGTCCGTCTGTCTGTATACAGTTTTCTTATCGAAGGAGTTGAGCTATCTTGACAATTTGGTATGCGTGCTCACGGGGACATGAGTAAGAACAAGTTCGAGAATGGACCTGATCGGACCATTTTTAGGGGTACCTCAGTTACTAGGGTCTGTTACGAAAATCACAAAACTGCTTTAAAATCGAATTTCTTCAAAAGTGGGCGTAGCAAATGGGCGGTTTTCATAAAGAAAATTAACAAAAGTCGATATATGGGGCCCCTTATGTCCTTAAACGCCTCTTGATATTAAAAATTATTTCATGTGTGTCTGAGTTTTTCAGTTTTAAATTACCAGTATCCCAAAACAATAAAATAAGTGCAGAATATTCTGATTAAATTATTTAGTGCGAATTTTATTTGAATTTGGTAGTTCAAACTCTAAAACAGAACATAATGTGAGAAGAAAATATTTTATAAAACATGAAAATTCCCTTGAAAACAACATTTTTCAAGTTTACCGCTAAATTAAACTACTTTTTAATTTTTCAATCAAAAAAAAATTTCGTTCCGTTACTCTATATTCTTTTGTCTCTCAAATGGCGAAAAAATTATATGATTGTCTCTATTGGTTCAAAAGTTACAGATTTTTGACCGACCTAACCTCAGTCTGAACCACTGTGCGCCGGTCCAGACACTCTCTGATGTAAATTTCGGTGTTGATTGTGCGATCCGTCACAAATTCCTTACTTCGAAGGCCACATTTGCAAATGGCCTGTCACACCATGTATTTCTTTGGAAATTTGGTATGTTTTTCGGTGGTAAATTTAGAGGATGCTCCACCCCTTCTAACTGCAGTATAATATCCGTATCCAGGTAACTGCTTGAAATCCGCAGGTAATCGCGATACAGTTTTCGAGCCCTCCTCTTCGCTTCGGCGTCCATTTTTTCTGACCTATCAGGTACTTTTTGTACTTTATAGCTCCTTAGGTTGTAAAATTTTTTAATCCGTTGAACACTTGATTTCGATGTTCCCGCTTTTGCTGCCATATCACGAACCGAAGTGCCTGGATTCTGAGTAAACAGTCGCTTAACGTTCTGGGCCACCGCTTGGTTCGCTGGACCACTTTTTCTCCCTGATCCTGGTGTTTTTGATAAACGGGTAAGCTGTCTGTATCGTTCTATGGTCCTACCGACAGTTTGTTCGCACACGCCAACTTCCTTAGCGATCTTTTTGTACGTGGTGTTTGGATTTTCCAGGTGTTTGTAAATAATTGCATTCCGCTTTTCCGACATAATATTCTGCTGGGTACTTGTTTCCACTATCACACTCACGAAATATCCCAGCAGAATATTATGTCGGCGGTGAACAAGTCCGCGCGTCTTTCAGAGCGGACGCTTCGGTGAAATGCTCCGCATGACAGTGTCAGCGAGGTAGAGCGAAAAAGTCATGCCCGATTGCCATTTCCATTTTGAACTCGTCTTGATTGAATCGCATTAGCCGCTTAAATTTAAATAGGGTTTTAGCGTCAGGAGATCACTTGGGAGATCTAGGGTATGGCATGGATACTGGCCTCATAATCCGAAGATCGCTGGTTCGATCCCTGCCCGAGCCAAACAATAGTTGTAGAAGAAAAAAAGATTTTTAGAAAAATTCGAAATACACGAAAAAACGCGATGAGAGAATCCTCTCTCGAAACTCGAGTTTCCTTCCTGAACTCAGGAGAGAGAGAGAGAGAGAGAGAGAGAGAGAGAGAGAGAGAGAGAGAGAGAGAGAGAGAGAGAGAGAGAGAGAGAGTTGTCAAACGGGTTCTAAAAATAGACAACGAGAGAGAAAAAAGAGCACATGCAGCTCTCAAATACTTTTTTCGCTGCAGCGGACTTTCTCAAGCCGCCCCGATGAACTCGTCCGAGGTGAAGCGTAATGACATTCGTGTAGAAATATCACCGCGCGCAACCTCCAGGAAGGCAGGTGGTGCGACTCCCATTTTCACGAGGACATCCCCGCGGATGTCCGCGGAACATTTTCTACTGGGGTATCGTGCTTTACAGGGTTATATTTTTTGCCTTTTTTCATAAAAGGAATAACAGTTACGGTCCCTGATTTACTCACTTTGTAGGAAATCAACCTCAAAAATGTAGGGGGGAATTTTTTATGGTCTTTTTTAAACAAAGACAACTGAGCAAACCCCAACTTTTTTATATGGTTATGTTGCTCAATTTTGAGAAATCATATAATTTGTTTGGTTAATGCTTGAGACAAGCCTGCTGATTAATTTTATATATAATTTATATGTTACGGACTTCAACTTCGGCCGATATAGTTCGGACAGGAAGACAGCTTTTTTAAACAGCCTCGTGAGATGCCTCGTGATGATATGTCCGCCATTCAAAATAAAATTTTTTCATTTTAATTTGGTTTGAATTCTTCGGGCTTAAGGCCCAAACAATTCTGTTATGAAATGTAAATATTTTGGAAATTGAAAAAAAAATATTTCTAATTGCCGAAAGTGGAAAGTTGAAAGCTGATGCGATCGATTTCGAACCCAGCTACGAGTTCATCAATCTTTACAACATCTTAGCCACTTCGACCACGTCGACGTGGTGACGTAGGTCGACTTAAATCGCTTCACATAGGAAGTTAATCGGTTTTTGTTTGTTTGTACACATTACTGTATACACGGATCATGCCCACCGTGTTAATTGTTGTTGTTTATACTTCTTATTCGACCCTTGAAATAATTCAATTTAATTTGGTTTGAATTCTTCGGGCTTAGGGTCCAAACATTTCTGTTATGAAATGTCAATTTTTTGGCAACAGAAATGTTTAGGGTCCAAATTATTTTTCGTTAGAGGTAGCACTGATGAAACTTTTTCACCTTAAAGCTAAGTGTCCACTTCAATCAAAATTTTCGTTTCTATAAGCAACACACGTATAAAAAACGAAGCGGAATGCATTCGGAAATTTCATTCGATAAATTTTCGTTTGCCTGATTCCACTCAAAACGAAACGCAAAAAAGTACTTTGGAGACTTCAAAACGCATTATTTTTCGTTAAAGGTAACACTGACGAAACGAAATAAAGGAGCTGACATTTATTTCGTTTGAAATTTGTTGAGCGCGTCGAAAGCATTTGGGTAGTTTATATGTTTTTATAATTCTTGCACTGAAATTCACTGTAATTCAACGACAATCGACTGGAAATCTTATTTCCAGAAGAAATGACCGACGCATGAATCCATTTTCAAAAATGTTGCTTGTTATTTATGGTTGCTGAAAAACTATCGATGGTACGACCGATATAATCAACAATTCTTATTTTTCTTAACCATCGATGGTTCTAATTCCCCATGGGTGATGAGTCAGCATCAGTAAGTCAATATTACTCATCTTTAATTAAAACAAACGCGAATACTTGGCGGTATGGAATATATTCAAATTATTTAAGAGGGGAAAATTTTTTCAAAGCGTTTCAAAAACCATCGAAACTATCGATGTTCACAGTATCGATAGTCTTGCATCTCTAATTTTTCCGATTCTACATTGCGTGACGTCAAAACCAAATAAAGGTACAAGTCTCCAAAAAATTTGTTGATTGAAGTGGACACCGACCTTTAGCCTTAAATGATCGCATTTTTCTTGTTTGATTTTTCATCTTTCCATGCCAAAACTTTTGTGCTCATGAGCCAATACAAAAATTTGATGCTCAGGAGCCCCACAAACTGAGAAATATGAGAATAATTCCCATAGTTATATGGGAGGTACAACGCCCCCTTGGATTTGGACAAGGTTCTTATCACATTCTTCACAATCTTCTAAAAGATACTATCAAAGTTGTTACCTTGATAGTATGCACGATTTGTTTTCCCTGCTACCACCCCCTTTTGGGTTTACGCCCGTTTCATGCATCAGCATTTTTCGGACTGGCAAGAAAATACACCTACGTACTAAACCTTAACCTCCCTTAGTGTCGCTTCCCACATCGTGCTCTACGGTACCGTCAGATTGAGGCATTACTTCGTAGAGCTGGGATTAGAGCATTGGCTCTTAATTAGCTATCATTCTATATATTGTCTCTTCTTTCATCACGCCGTAGCTGCAACATTATTGCCGTGATGACGAAGCCAATTTTATTCCACCTTTCTTCAGAGCTCACCATCCTTCTGACAATGGCCTCGCATGTTACTGGCTCGTTTAATGCCATTATCAGTTCTTGTCGTGCTTCCATAAACCGCCCGCACTCCACAAACACATGCTCCACGCTTTCGACCGCGTTTTCACAGTATAAACAATACTGATGCTCCACTATTCTGTACTTGTAGAGGTACTCCCTACAAGGCCCATGTCCTGTGAGGAACTGTGAGACGTAGAAGTTTGGTTCGCCATATTTCCTCTTAAGCCAGCTATTGATGTCTGGGATCAGCAGGTGTGTCCAACGACCTTTTGTTCCAGTATCCCATCTAAACTGCAACTGCTCAATCAAACTCCTTTCGACC